>PVHP010005332.1:0-65825 GCA_004024765.1 Zapus hudsonius
GGAGGGAATGATTCACACACGTTTTGTGGCCCACACTGTTCATGGACTCACTCTCCAAAGGTTTATGGGAAACAGTATGCTCCAAGTTTTGGGAGCAGAGATGTGGGAAACAAAACGTGAAAACCCAAACCACCCCCAAGCCGAAGTCTCTGGCTTCGTCCACAAACTTCATCATGTAGTGTCAATCAAGTGCTTGTGAAGTGGATGTATGCCTAGACGCTGGCAGGCAGTGACAGCAGGGGTGACAGCTGGGGGCAGATCCAGCTTCCCATTTTGGGAAACTGTTAAGCACTTTAAGCACTGCCTTAACCCAGATTGATTTCGCCATACCGGCTTTGGGATTCTAGACTCTTCGCACGGCAAATGTCATGCTTGTATACAAGCATTCGTACTCGATTTAAAATGCCAGTTTAAAGGGCCTCGGAGAAGGAAAACACCTCCTTTGTGGGCTGGCTGTGGGCACTCACTATTGCCTCTGAGCACCTTGATCCAGACCTCTCCAAGAGCACCGCCAGGTGGCACCTGTAAGGCGCAGATGAGGAGAGCCACCGGCCCCACCCCCCACAGCCTGGCATAACCAGGCTACGTGCTTTTTCCCTGTGGGCTTGTTGGCGAGGAAGTGGAAGGGTGGGGGGGGTTGTTTTAGTCTCTTTCCAGACAGCGTGATTACACACCCTGATTTCTTGACACCCCAAACACGCCGAGGGCGGTTTTGTCCCCACGCAGCCAGGCTGTCAAAGGCGTGTCTCACGCTTGTTGGGACCTCAAGCACCCGCAACAGCGTGGGGACAGACTGTGGGCAGCTCTCAGCTGGATGCTGAACCTGTGCTCAGGTCTCTCCCGCCAGATCTCCACCTGGGCCACGGTGAGGGGGTGGGGAGGGGAGTGATAAGAGACAGGGGTCCCAGGACTGTGACCTGCACAAGTCCCCAAAGGCCAGGCGCAGCTTTGCAAGCCCAGTTCTGGGCCTGGGTACCATCCTTCTTCCTGCTGGGGTGTTTCCTCCTGATGCTTTTTTTCACTGTGACTACTTCTGTTCGGGCTGCAGGGTGACAGCCTGGGGTCACCCCTCACCAGTGACCCCACACCCTGGAGTGGATAGCTGTCCTCGTGCCTAGAAGGCCTGGGTGCGGGGTGTCAGCACACGATCATTAGGAAGTGTGCGCGGGGCCACCAACTCCAGCGGGAGCGGGAGGCGAGGGCTGCGCCAGTTGCGCGTCTGTCGCTGCTGCTTCTCCTCGGCTGTGGCTCCGTGACATTGGGAAGAAGCGATCGCTTGCCCGGAGCCCAGGAGGTGGAAGAGGGGCAGGGCGGGTGGGGGTGGGGGACTTGGCGATGGTGCCAGGGGGCGTGTGAGACACTGGAGAGCAGCTGGCACGGGGGACAAGTTCTCCGGGGCGCGCGCTTGGCCAGACGCAGGAGCCCCGGGGAGCCGGGGAGCGCGGGCGGCCCGCGCCCCTTGCCCCTTGTCCCTTGCCCCAGCGCCCCTGGCTCCGCGCCCCCTTGTCCCTTGCCCCTTACCCCTGCGCCCCTTACCCCTGCGCTCCGCGCCCCAGCGCCCCGCGCCCCGCGCCCTGCGCCACCGAGGTTCTCCTCTGCCGGCTGGCTTCCTCCGGGTCCTCAGCCCGGGGTGCTGAGGCTGGCATCTATAAATAGCAGGTTACAGCTCTTGCTAGGCGCGCACACGCTCACCCGGGAACGCAGGAAAGTCACCTAAAAGTGTCTGCCGCTGCCACCGCCCCCCACTCAGCCTCCGGGAGAGGTAAGGACCCGCCTCGGATCCCAGGGGTTCCCCAGGAGGGAATTGGACCGGGTGTGGTGGGTGAGGATGGGTGAGGGATTCTGGAGGCGCCTGGGGCATGTCCTGGTTGTGTGTGTGTGCGGGGTGGAGGGTAGTGTGCGGCTAGTGTGTTTCCCATCAAGTGTCCCAGCTGATCTCCTCCATCGCCCCTCTAGCCTTTGTCACCTGGGGGGTGGCTGTTTGCGACCCCGCTTACTGTCTGGCGGAGCGTCTCTCTCTTAGGCTCAGCGCGCGCGTGCCCACGCTCACACTGGCACCCACTCTTGGCGCGCCCTGGGGTAACTCTGAGCTCTGGCCTCCCCGACCTCTCCAGGCTGCTCCCACCTGAGCAAGCCTTCTTTGGGAGAAGCTGTGGCAGGCCACCAGGGAGGTCTCTCTCTCTCTCTCTCTCTCTCTCTCTCTCTCTCTCTCTCTCTCTCTCTCTCAGAAGTCGTCCTTTAAGGCTTAGAAGGGGTGGTGGGTAGTGAGGGTGACTATGATGATTATGGTCCTAGTTGTCCCATTTCATAACCACCCACCTCCAGTCCCACCCTCAGCAACTCCGGGTGGGGTGGTTGAGGGGAGGGGAGGGGAGAAAGCTGGGTATGTCTGCCCTTGGCTACCAGGAAACATCTCTTGTCCAGTCTACTCCAAAGGGTCAGGAAGCTAGAGCCTGAGCAAGGGGGCGGTGGCAGGCGTGGGGGTGGGTGGGTGGGGAGGACTGAGAGGGGGAAGAGTGATGGAAGTTCATGGGTTGGAGTCTGAGAACAGCACTGCTCTTCTGGAGGGTTCAGCAGGGCCTGGAGCTGGAGCCAGTGCAGGAGCCTGGTCCTTGAGTGGGCTTTCAGGTTTGTAGCCTGTACTAAGAGGAGGATGCGAGAGCTACTTGCACTTGGGGTTTGCCTCCCTTTGGGGGCCATGGTTTCTGCCCCCAAGGGAGGGAGGGAGGGAGGGAGGGAGGGAGGGAGAAGTAACCCAGCAGTTTCTGTCTGGGGACAAGAGGGCTGATAAAGTGATGATGCGCATAGTGATAAGGTTTGGGATGTTGCACAAAACTTACTAGAAAAACCCAGGAGGGAGGGAGGGAGGGAGAGAGGGAGGGAGGGCGGGAGGGAGGGAGGAGAGAGAGAGAGAGAGAGAGAGAGAGAGAGAGAGAGAGAGAGAGAGAGAGAGAGAGAGAGAGAGAGAGAGCACTCTGTAGACAGAGGGTTCCTTAAGGGTGAGGATCCTGGTGCTTAGGCTTTGACAGCCGCACAAACTTCTGAGGAAACCCACCCGGTAGGATCTTGTCTTCTTTTTTCCCTAAATCCTGCTTCTTCCCTCTTTCTTAAATGTTATTCGAGGCCATTCATTACTCTGGGTGTGACATCTTGCCTACCTCTCTTTTCTCAGAGTGAAAGAGCTGGCTGTAGAACATGATAAAAGCATAGAAGACAAGATGAATCTATCTCCTTTCTCTTACAACAGGCTGGGAGGGCATCCTTGTATAGATGTACACCCATACTGCCTGCAGGTGGAATTTTCTTAATGAGTTCTGGATCAGGGGTGGTAGTTATCTGACTGGTTCAGAGACTCACCCACAGGGCAGCTGGTGGATGGTGTGGGTCAGAAGTAGAGTAAGGAGAAGCCTGGGCAAATGTGCACTTTCTGCTCACTTAGTATCTGAGAGATGCATTTTCTTGTGTTCTTTTGTGATGTATTCTAGGAAAGCATTGACATTAAATCCCAGTAAATGATCAATGGCTCTGTGCTCAGTCCATGGACCAGAAAAAAAATTGAACCTGTTGGATTTGTAGTAATTTAAAAGGCTTCTACAGTAGAATGCTTTACAGTGCATTTCTTAAAAATGCAATTTGGGAGGCTGTCCTGGGGAGGTTTTGAAGTGTTCCTGTGAGAGGTCAGAGGCTGTGTCTCACAGGAGACACATTTGTTTATTGAAATTTACTCTTATTCTAGAAAAAAAATATTCACATTGATCAGGCAAACTGGTCTTTATTTGTCATAAACTAATGTCCAGTTAGGATGTTTATAAAAATGTCTGTCTTTTGACTCTGGTAAAATGTAAGGCTAACCCAATGGGTCAAGCTGGATCCCATTCCTTTAGAATATTTAAAAACTCAGCAAAGTTCTAGGCAGAAAACTCTTGCGATGCTGGTTTGAGCTTCCTTTTGGTGATGCACTGTGATTGAATGATTTTATTTCTTAGTCTATTATTTTTTTTCCAAGTATAAGATGGCTCCAATATAATGGATGTGGCCATCCAAATGTAATTATAAATCAACGCTATTATATTTTAGTTTTGTGAAATGCAAAGTGAAATCACGATCATTGAGAAGCCAAGTATTTATCCTAAATTGTACACATTGAAAATTATTCATTTTTTTTTACTGAAATCTTGCAGTATTTTCTGGTACAAGTAAGATAAAAATCCCCATATGGGTAGCAGTAAACTTTCACTACCTCCAGGCAATATCCAAAAAGGTAATCCTCTGACAGTCAGAGACACAAGTTCAAACTGATCTTGTATCTCTTAGCAACCAAGGAGTCGTCAGTTTCCAGGTAAGCATCTGATACCTGAAAATGCAGAGTCAAAAATGATGTAATCATCATTAGCAGAAAAAAAAGCCTGGATGAATATCTATTACATTTTCTGTTTTCATAGTATGCACTTGTCCAGTACTAATATTTACTTGTACCGGTATCATACATTTTATAATCTGTCTGGAATAAATTTTGTCTTTCACATGGACCTTTTAATAGATTGAAATGTCCTATTTTAAATCATCTCAGTCTAAATGTTTAAAAATTGTATGAGTCTTTCTGTATTCTGTACCCTACTTTCTCAACATGAGCCATCTCTCTGAAGCCCAAAGGCCAAGTTGTTGCTATTTTCCCTGGTCTGTTGCTTTAGAAATGCCTGATCAGAGAGGCCCTCACAATACATTGTCTCACTGTACTTTAACTCTCGGGTTCAAGAGTAATGCTATCCAGTGAATAATTTCAGCATAAGCAATTTCTAGATAAATCCATTAAATTTTTTTTGCACCTAAGATGCATCTAGTCTTAGTATGTACCTATAAAAAATATTCAGGTATCTGAGAAAATTTTAAGGAAGTTTTCAGAGTCTTGGCTATAGTTGCTATTTGAAGCAAGATGTCTTAGCTCATTCTCTTTATATATTTCACTACTTTGTAAATTAATAAAAACATTTAAAATGCTTATGAAGTTTTATGGGCTCTGACCATATTATATAGATGTGACTGCTGAAGGACTTCTTTTTTTTTTCAAAAAGGCAGTATAGTATCTCATTATCTTCTACCCTGGAACTCTCACATTATAGATAATATGCATAAGTCTAGTGGAATCTATACAGCCTTGAATATAGATTTTTTTTCAGTTGAACTTGTAATTTTACTGAATCTGGGGTATCATGATGGATGACAGTCACCCTAGCACAATTCAATGTTTTCTTGAATCTTGTTTTCCAACCTGATTTCCTTGAGTTGCAGTGTTTTAATTAGGTCCTGTTTTCTACATTCTTCAGCCATCACTACTTTGTGTCCTAATTGTGTGCTGGAGGCTCTAAAGAGCCCTGCCTAGAATTCAGTGAAACTGACAGTAATGTGGTTAAACTGACAAAAGAAGTTTCAAGTTTTATCAATCATATAACTTTGATTGGATTTTTTTAAATTAAAAATGGAGACAACACTCCCCTTAAACAGAGTTCTGCCTGTGTTTTTATATATTATCTCTACTTTCCATAATCATCCATCATCCATCCACCCATCATCCATCCATCCCTCCGTCCATCTGTCCATCCATCATCCATCCATCATCCGTCCATCATCCATTCATTATCCATCCATCCATCATCCATCCATCCATCCGTCCATCCATCCATCCAACCATCCATCCATCCATCCATCCATCCATCCATCTGTCCGTCCATCCATCCGTCCGTCTTTCCACCCATTCAGTTTGTCTTTATTTTCACCCACTTTTCTGGTAATGAAAAAAAGCATTGCATCAAACAATGCAAAAGAGAAATTAGTCAATGTTTTCTCTCCAAAGTTAGCAAAGTTGGTGGGTACACAGTCTTAGTTATGCTGGCTTTGAATGACTAGAATGACGATAGCAATAAAAAAACATCTTCCAAAATAAAAAAAAAACTATAAAATTTTCTATGTATTAGCTATTTATGTCATTTAATGAAGTGATTTAAAAAATGTTAAAAGAGAACATGAGACTTTGACTTATGAAAGAAAGCATAGGTTTTAAAAAGTTAAGCAGTCATGATTTAAAGGGAACCCTCTTAGAAATTTTTTCAATGCCACAATTACAAAAATAGTTTACTCACAAAGTAAACAAAACTCATATTTTCAGTCAATGCCACAATAATTCACTCTGTAACCATAGTGATAATAAATTTCACTATGAAACTACCTCAAGGGTAGACTTGCCTAGTATGTGTGACACTCTAGGTTCAAATCCTGATATTTCAGAAGCAAGCGAGCAAGACGTAACACCTCCCCCCCCAAAAAAAAAAGAAACATCTAGAAGGCTTTTGGGCTGGAAATGTAGCTCAGTGGAAGAGAGCTTGCATAGCATAAATAAGGCTTCAGGATCTATCTCCAGCCCCACCAAACAAACAAACAAACAAATAAATAAAACTCTTAAAATAGACGTTGTGGAGTTTTGGCTGAGCAAGGTGGTGCATGCTTATAGTACCAGCACTTGGGCGGCTGAGGCAGGATAATGGCTGTGAGTTTGAGGCCAGCACGTGCAACTATATGGCAAGTACCAGGCCAGTTAGGACTATGAGTGAGACTCTGTCTCAAAAAACAAAGAGAGAGAAAGAGGAGAAGAGAGAGAGAGAGAGAGAGAGAGAGAGAGAGAGAGAGAGAGAGAGAGAGAGAGAGAGAGAGAGAGAGAGAGGAAGAAAGGAGAAAGAAAGAACTTAGCAGAAACACAAATTTTAGGAATCTCTTGCGTTCACCTTGGTAGTTTTAGGTTAGCTTAGCTGTATACAAAAGGACCAGACCCCGGGAGAAGGCCCCTTTTGAATGCAGTATTTTCCCATTCCTTCTATGGCTGTCTATAGAAGAAACACCCAAAGCAAACTGTTCTTATTGTTTCAAAATAGTCCTAATTTCATGTTTATGGGACTTTGCTTTTCTAGACCAGAGGTCAATGATGAGATCTAGTGATTAGCACACCCAGTACAGAAAAATCTTCTCAACGTAGGGTAAATGAAGAACTAAAAATCAGTGACATCTTAATTAATCATTTATATGGTGAATAGAGATCGCTATTGTCCTCAAAAAAGCTTTAAAATATCATCAGTGATTATTTAATATCCTAGGATGCATTTTAACATCTTCACCTACCTTCACATGCCAGACTTGAGAGATGGATAATCATTTATCCCACCTAGAGGTGAGTGTACACATTTTCACAGTAAAATACATGAGTTAGGTGAAGCGCAGTATTAAAAAAACAAAATAAAACAAACAAATAAAAAGAAAAACACCTGAGCATGGCCCTCGGGAGGTGGATCGTCAGCTATATAGTGAGTTCAAGGCCTGCTTGGGATACCTCAGACCCTGTTTCAAAAAATAATAGCACCTTAAAGTAAACTTTCTTGTCTACATTAATAAAATCTAGAGGTTTTTAAAAATATTTGCTAAGCAGATCTTAATGAGACTTGTGATTCATGAGGTATGTGCGATTTCGAATATTCTCAACAGGCTTCTTCTGTTGAAAACTTTTGGTAATAAATATGTCCCCATATTGTCTTTCTGTGTTCAATTGCTTTTCAGATTCTGGTTGGGGACCTGTGTGCATTTGACGCTAGAGACATTCACCACTAGGTGGCAGTGTGCAGCACTTGGACGCTGCGGGTCATTTCAATTGCAATATATTTATTTTTAAAGCTTTTATTTTAAACAGCTTATTTATATCATGAGTGAGTTAATGAAATTAAAGTCAACAGGCACACAAACATTAGTAGTATATTTAGAAGATCTATTATTTGCAATACTTGAAAGATTTGATAGTAGCATTTAACATTCTCTGTGTTTATGGGGAGTCAGTTTATGTGAGGAACTGTTTGGAATTAACCAAATTAAATGTGCCAGAATTCTGCTTACGACCGGATAAGATAAAGGGAAAGAGAAAATTAAATGAACATGATCAAAAAACCCCATTTGGTCATTCTAAAATAGACATTATGTTGTTCATTCAACATTGGCTTTTTAATCCTAATCCATAACACCACTGAATTATTTTCTAGGAGTCAAGGGCTACAATTATGTTTTTTTCCCTCTATGTCATTTCCCTTGTGAAAATGAAAAAGTTAAAAGAAAAAAAGGGGGGTTGGGCATGGTAGCAGGTGCCTACAATTCCAGTACTCAGAAAGCACAGTTAGGAGGAACCGGAGCTGGGGCCAGTCTGGGCAGCAAGACTTTGTCTTAAGAAAGAACGAGAAAGTAAGAGAAGGAAAGAAGGCAGGGAGGACGGGTGGGAGGAAGAAAGAAGAGAGGGAAGTAGAGTGAATACGACATCACTCTTGCTTCAGCAGAATGTCCTCAGTGATATGATGGTCACACAAGCCAACTTGGATCCATCAGGCAGATCTATAATTGATAGGCTGCAAGTGATCAAAACTATTTCTTTTTGATTAACCTGCATGTAGACATGCCTGCCTTTGGCTAAATGATTAAACTGTGATTCAAGCAGAGTTAATCAATTTATTCTGTCATCTGGGCATCAGAATGGGACCAGGGCATCATTGAGTCACCTGAGGGGAACAGCCTGGGGGATGAGCTGGTATTGTCAGCATGCCCACCGCATGAGGCTGTTGTAGAAATGGAGACCAAGAGACAAATCATCCACCTAACTTGTCAATTAAGCGATACAATTATTTTTTAACAATCTTTTTATTATGTAAATTTCAAAGCCAATAAACATAGAGGAGAGCGCTCTCATGTACCCAGCAGACAGCTGTGACCATTGTCAAGTCGTGATGGTTCCTGCCTCATCTACAATCCCATCTGCTTTCTCTCTCATTGGAAATTAGAAATGTAGGTGTCATAGAAGGACAAATTTTAAATAACTGCTAAAGTAGAAACACTATATATTTTACTTACAAAATCAGAAATTTTGGCATTATTTGTTTACTTAGATTTGTTTCAAAAAAATATGACAGACTATATACCGAAGGATGAGATTTCAATTTAGGCTCTACGGCATGTTTTTGATCTGTGTGTGTGGGGGTAGACATGTGTATGTTCATGTGTGCAAGCACAGGTGCAGAGAAGCATGTCTGTGCACATGTGGAGATCAGAGGACAACCTTGAGTGTTGGGTCTTGCCTTCCACCTCATTGGAGGCAAGTCCCTCTTGTTTACACGCTGTTTTCACCGGACTGGCTGGCCCTTGAACTTCTGGGGATTCTCTTGTCTCCACCTCTCACCTCACTGTAAGAATGCTAGGATTACAGGCAGGTGTTACTACACCCCGCTTTTCTACGGGTTCTAGATATCCATACTCAAGTTGTCATGCCTCAATGACAAGCCCTTTACCCACTGAGTCATCTGCCCAGCCCATGTACTTTTCTAACTTACCAGAACTATGCAACATTATTTTTAATTTATTAAGTATTAATAAAAATCAATAAATTGGACTCCATATAGTAAAACAAGTATTAACTATATTCCTTATTGATATATGTGTGTATACATATGCATTATATATGATATACTATGTATATGGTGCTTGGATATGGATTTAAGTTACACCATCTTGGAGACTGGCCCTTCCGTGACAGAGGCCAGCCAGTGGCCAGCAGCCTCACCCCCAGCTAACTCTACGCTCTGGTTGACATCTTGTGTCACTTTCTAGAACTATTCTTCTGAGGCGAGGACGGATGATTGAGAATCAGAGACTCTGAGAAACTGATTGATGTTCTCCTGTGGGAAGTCAGGGATCAGCTGAAATCCTCTACATTTTGTATGTTGAATTTTTAAAGAGTTCAAAAGCTGACAGTCACCTCTTCCTATAAACGTTCATGCCTTTATGTAACCGACAGCAAATAGAACTCCACGGTGCAGCAAACCAGTAATTTATGCACCTGAAGAGTTTATGATCTACAGGGATGATGGGCTGGGGAGTTGGCTCAGTGGGTCAGAGCTTTGCTTAATGTGAGACACATATTTCTTTTGTCTTTTTAATAATTTTGCTACATTTTCTGTGTTAGTTGCTTTTGTATCCTGTCTGACCACGATGCCTGACAGAAACAACTTAAGGGAAGAAAGGTTTATTTTGGCTCAAAGTTTCAGAGGAACTCAGTCCATCTTGGCAGAGAAGGCCTGGTGGGGCTCATGGTGACAGGCGTGTCTAGTGGAAGCTCCTTACATGGAGGGGAGCCAGGAATCAGAGAGGAGTGGGAACCAGGGGCTGGGGATGATCTTCAAAGGCCTGCTACAAGTGACTGACTTCTGCAGCCAAGCCCCATCTTCTAAAGGCTCCATAGCCACCTGCTGAGGGACAGATATCCAAGACGTGGTCCTGTAGGGGACATTTCAGCTTCAAATTACAGCAGTTTTCTTTCCTAGAATACGTTGTAAAGACTTCTCCACTTATGCTAGTTGTATCATCTTTCCCATTTTATGTTATGATGGGGTGATGAATACATACACAGGGTAGTGTAATGGGAAAAGAGTTGTGGGGATGTTTGCATGTGTGTGTAGTATGTATGGAGTAGTGTATGTAGGCATTGTATTTACACATGTGTATAGCATTTGTACCCGTGTGTGTGTGTGTGTGTGTGTGTATGTGTGTGTGTGTGTACAGAGGCCAGAAGAATACATCAGCTGTCTGCCTCTATTGTTCTTCTGGTTTCTTTGAGATGGAGTCTCTCACTGGACCTGGAGCTGCTTTCCAGTCTCACTGGCTGACCAGCGAGCCTCCCGGGACTGGGCTTATTGTCATGCATGGCTATATTCAGCTTTTTGCACATAGGTGCTGGGAACAGAAATATACAGTCTCAGGCCCTTTCGGGTCCTCATACCTGCATAGAAGCATTCCTACCAATGAACCGTTTCCCAGGCCTGTTTTCTTTTTAATGTTTCTATTCACATTTTTTCATATTTTAAGTATAATAAGTCTCCATTGGGGGGAAAACATAGACAAGAAAATCTTAAGAGTCAGACCAAAAAAAAAAAAAGCCAAAGTCCATATTATTAGCATTTTATGTCTGTCTCGAATGTCCAGTGATTCTTTGATAATAAAGATTAAGATTATATTATATTTTGGGTGGGTATGTTCTACTCTTTGCAGTTGGAGTTCTGTCATTCAAGTTCGTTTATTGAGGCTTTGGCATGTATTATTTTCCAGGCACAGTGTTGGCTAAGTTCTGATTCACAGCAGGGAGAAACAGAGGCCACACCCTCATGCTGTCACTCACTTGACGTCACTAACTTAAAAAAAAAAAAACAGTTACCTGATAACTAAATGAGCCTCTTTCAACCGAAACTTCTTTAGGTTATTAGCGATGTTTTTTCCATTATCAAATACTGGTCAAAATTTTCTGTTTAACCTCACTTTCTGAAATTCTGTTTCTTTTTTGACTGATTCCTAGAAATGGCATATCAGACAAAGGTCTCCATTCAGACTGCCAAACTGCCTTCCCGAAGGCTCGCACCCATTTTCACTCACCTGGAAGCCCTAGCACCATCCTCACCAGCCTTTAGGGATATTAACTCTTTAAAGCTTTATTAATTCAAACAGCAAATATTAATACACCAACAAAAGGCACATCTACTGAGAGCCTCCTGTAGACCGTTCATAATGGAAACCTTTGTTCATTTACTTATTAACAACTGGAAGAGGAGTTAATATTACCTGATATTATCACTTTCTTTGTGTGTGTGTGCTGGGCCTTGAACTGGGCATCACACGTGTAATTCATGCTCTCTGTCACTGAACTTTATTCATGGCCTCCACTCCTGTTGTAAAGGTGAGGAGACTCACTTCAGGGGAGGCTTATGTTAGGTCTCAAAACTGATAAATGATAGAATGTGTGTAGAACTGTTTAATTGGGAATGGACCTTGTGCAATACTTAGTTCATTGGTGCTTTGTATTTTCTTTTTCTTTACTTATTTTCAAGGAGAGAGAAAGAGAAGAGAGAAAAGAGAGAATAGGCATATCAGGGCCTCTTGCCACTGCAAACAGACTCCACATACATGTGCCACTTTGTGCATCTGGCTTTACGTGGGCACTGAGGAATTGAACCAGGGCCATCAGGCTTTATAAGGAAGTCCCTTTAACTCTAGCCCACATATTTTCTTGTTAATTCATATCTTTGGTCTTTTTGCACATTGAGGCCTTGGCTTCCTGTCACTTATGTACTGAATTTATTGACCTTCTGTCTCTTATGTTCCAGTTTTTTCTTGGCATACAAAAGTTGAAAACAAGCCTGTCATTAAGTTGTATGTTAATTTTTCTTGTGTGTGTATAGACTTTATTTTCTCATTCACAGAACAGGTTAAAATTTACCTAAGTTGTTTTTCCTTTTAAATGATTTACATCTAATTCTTTGATGCTTTTCTGTTTCTGGAGTCCAGTCAACATTTTTCAGTGGATAATTGTGAGACAAGGATTAAATTGAGATTCCATTTAAGAAATACTTATGAAGTTTCTCCCAACACTGCAACAGAATTACCATCTATTTCTGACTTGGTTTTGATTCTAGCAACTGTATCATATATTTTCTTAAATATTTATTTACTAATGAAAGATGAGAGGGGAGAGGGGGCGAGAGAGAGAAGGAGAGAGAGAGAAAGAGAGAGAAGAGAGAGAAAGGGAGAAAGGAAGAAGGGAAGAGTGAGTGAGAGAGCAAGCATCCCAGAGCCTCTTGCCTCTGTAAATGAACTCCAGATGCATGTACCACTTTGAACATCTGGCTTTACATAGGTACTGGGGAAGTGAATCTAGGCCAGTAGGCTTTGCAAGCAAGTGACTGAACTACTGAGCTATCTTTCCAACCTGTCATACATCTTAGTTGATATATACATACACATGCAAACTTTCCAGGACCCCCACTTAATGAGTCTCTGGTTCTGGTATGTTTATTTTATCTAGTGTTTTGTAAGTTCTTTTCTTACTATCACAGGGCTTAAATGCAATTTTTTAATATCTATAACATCTGGTAGAATTGAGACCCCTATTCTTGTTAATAACTCTTCTCTCTCTCTCTCAACATTTAATTTTTTCATACAAATTACAGAATGATTTTATAATTCAAAATATTTTTAGATTTTAATGAGAATTTCATTGACTTAATAACTAAATGGAATTGAAGAACACTTTGAAATATTCAGTCTTCTCCTCTAGGGTCTGGCGACACCTCTCAGTAAAAGTTTGATTTTGGGCTTTTCAAGTTAGTTAAGGATCTATGCTAGAAAGCCATTTCCCCCAAACATGTTCCCTTTTTATCATCCACTCCTCAAACTGACCAAGAAATCATATGCCACCCCAGGCGCCTTGCCCAATGTGAGTTATCTTTATTCATTTGTGTCTGCACTGCTCTGCTGTTCCCCTATCAAGTGAGGACATTTTCGAAGTGTCTATTTCCATTTCTGCTTCATTTTTAAGCTAATTCATATCTTTGACTCGTGGTATCTCAGTGTCTTCTAAGGAAGGGCATATGAAGACTGAAGGCTTCTCTTTCCCAATGTTAGGTTATAATCTTGCACTCAACATATATTTGTTGTCAATTATTTTACTCAAACCTAAGAAGATACATTGAGTATAAATATTTATTAATGAGAATTCATTTTAATACCAGATCACTAATGAGGTCTCATGATGCTGTCCACAAATACATATATTGTATATTAACAAAATTCAATGCAGCAAATGTTGGTCAGAGGAAATTTTATTTCCTGTCTCAAATCTGACAAAATTAACTCTAAAATAATTTTTGTCTATTGCCAATGTGTGGCACAAAGTTGAATATGTTGCCTGGAGCTATAGCTTATTTATTTGGACTGTACTCTTGTTATAGAGTTATTAAAATGAAAAATGTCAAGGCTGGGAAGATGGTTAGCATTTGCTTACAAAAATGAAAAATATCCAGAAATGTTTTCATACACACAATTTGTTTATGTTTTTCTTAAATGCTACATAACCATCGATTCCAACACTTTTTGACCTTGGAACATATGAAATAATTTGTTCACTGACATCATACAGGAAAGAACGTGTTGTTTTCACCAACACAAACCATCCAGATTTTCTAAAACCTGAGACATTTACTCTCAGGTCGGTGGACCCTCCATCTGCTCGTGTTTATTTCAGGAAGTTGCAAATAGACAAATCGTGTCAGAGGGTATCCAGATCTATTTCTCCATTCCTGAAAGTCTAGTTATATTATTTGAAGGCCAAGTCTTCTGTGTCATGGGAATTGTGTAGGGATAGAACTGTTTTGAGCTGTGGACATTGGCTGGTGTTACCTGCCTGCTGAAAACCACAGGGCTCCCACACAGGTGAGTCACCATGTCAGATTCTCCTTGCACAGGCTCAGCAATGGAACTCAACAACAGACAGAAAGAACTGAAAAGCTGATGATTTTCTTGTAATAAGACTTTGCTATTTTCCATGCTTGAGCTTCTGTGTTCCACTTGCTTGCATGCTTGAAGCAGCAATGTACTGGCAGGGATGAAAGTCCTCTCAAAGCCTCAAGGGAGTTTTCCCTCCCACTTGTTTAAGTTTTCTAGTCCGAGGCTCTTGGTGGGATGCTGAGAAATGGTGTGGAAGAGAGGCCAGTGTGGACAGTGCCGAGTAAAGAAATGTGAAAGCTGTAACTCATACACCTTGACCTTGGGATCCACTCACGTAAGGCACAGCTCCATGACATTTTCTGCTTCCAGCACACTGGTCCACATAAACATTAAGTATAGCAAAATGATTTTTAAAAACTTGTTGAAAACACTGTCATGGGCTGGAGAGATGGCTCAGCGGTTAAGGTGGTTGCCTCCAGAGCTAAGGACCTGGGTTTGATTCCCCAGTACCCATGTAAGCCATGTAGGCACAAAATGCATCTCTCTCTCTCTCTCTCTCTCTGTATCTCTCTGTTTACAAATAAATAAAATAAGACATTTAAATAACACTGTCATAGTTTAGAGAGACGTTTCCAAGGAACTTCTCCATGTTCTAATTTATTTAAAATGTATTTTTTAATTTATTTGCAATGAGAGAGAGGGAGATAGGGAGGGAGAGAGAGAGAGGAGAATGAATGAGTGCAGAGACAGGAGATTGAATGGGTACATCAGGACCTCCTGCCACTGCAAACAAACTCCAGATGCATGTGCCACTTTGTGCAAGTGGCTTTATATAGCGATCACTTTTAACTGCAGAGCCATCTTTCCAGACCTTCATGTTCTGATTTATGTGTTTGCACGTGCATGTATGTAGGTATGTGTGTATATGCACGTGTGGAGGTCACAGGGCATCAAGGTGTCTTTTCTCTTCTTCCACTTTCTTTGAGACTGGGTCTCTCTTGTTGTTTGGGCCCTTTGTGCACCAGATTTGCTGGCCCACCAACTTCTGCATTCTCCTGACTCTGCTTCCCTTGGCCATAGGCACATGGGAATCATTGATACCTTGGACACTTTGCATCATCAGGCTTTACCTGGGTGCTAGGGAAGATTGAGCCTTTAACCATGAACCCTCTCCCCAGCCTTCCATGCCTTCTTTTCTGATAAATAGCATATTGATTTGTTCAGCACTGAGGGGTCTCCCTGTTCAAACCAGGAGAGACCTGGGAAAATGAGAGTTGGTTAACTAAACTTCACAAACATGTTTAAAAAGTTTAGGGCAGAGTAATTGGTAGCAGTTTTCAAACAATCTCTTGTATTACAGAAAACTGATAGTTTTTGGAATATAAAAGTGTTACTCAAACATTCTCCGAATAATAATTACCCTAGAGTTGTTACAAAATCTGTACTCATTGTCCTTTGCTGGCAGAAATGTGATATTTTTTATTTATGTACTCATACTTATTTATTCATATTTTATTCCCTGAATATTTTAACAATGATTTGAGATGGTTTACATTGAAATCATGAATAAAAATAGAAAGGTTTTTGTGTATGTTTCCATGTGTGTTATGCATGTTTGTATGTGCGTCTCTACATGTGTGTATATGGGTGTATGTGCACGTCATAACAAGTTTTTACATCAGTTCAGTAATAACATAAAAGGTAGAATTTTGGAGCTTGGCTAAAATGATCATGTTACTAAAACTAAGTTTTATAATATGAGTAATAGCAGTGAACTGAGCTTCTGCTCTTCCAAATCAATACTAAAGTGCATTTGGCAAAATCATTGTATTCTACTTGAGTCTGTATTTTTGTCAGCTTTCTATTACCTTGACAAATTAATTCAGATAATCAAATTAAAAAGAGGAAAGGTGTATTTAGTCCTAGAGTTTTTAGGCCTATGGCAAGTCAGAATATCGTGACAGGAGCACTTGGAGGAAGAAGCTGCTTACCTCTAGATAGCCTGGAAACAAGGTGAAGAAGAGGCAGAAGTCCCATGATCCCCTTTGATTGCCTGTCCCCAGTGACCCAAAATGCAACTTTCAATGGGCTCCACTTCTTAAAGTACCACTGAGACAGGGTGTTACTACTGGGGGTTCAAACACACCTCCAAACTTGAGCTCCTACGTGCTCTATTAAAGAATTAAAATAAAGCAAGACTGAAAATGGTTATTTCTATGAATTATCCGACTTAAAAATATTTTATTCATTTGCAAGGAGGAAGACACACACACAGAGAATTGGGCGTCAGGGTATCAAGCCACTGCAAGCAAACTCCAGATGCATGGGCCACTTTGTGCATATGGCTTTACTTGGTACTGGGGAATCCAACCCAGGTCCTCAGGCTCTTCAGGCAAATGTCTTAACCACTGAGCTATCTCTCCAGCCCAGTTATCACACTTTTATTCATGTCAAATACCAAAAGGTGAGGAGGTACATCCATGTGGACTAAGGATCCAAGTAAAAATTCATGGGCCTTGAAAAATAATGTGAAACAAATTAAAAGAGAGGCTTTAAAAAATAAAGCATCAACTCATCACCGCTTTCCAGCAGCAGCTAAGCTGCCTGGGTGGGAAGGTCAAAACCTCACCAGTGGTGAGAACCTAGAGTGCTGTGCAGTGCTTTGATCCAGGTGTCCCGATAAACTTATGTGTTCTGAATGCTTGATCCCCAGCTGATGACAGTTTTGGAATTGAAACCTTGTTGGACGTGTGTTGTTGGGGCAGACCCCTGGGGGTTCTAGCCAGCTTCCCTTACCAGTGTTTGGCACAGTCTCCTGATGCTGTTGTCCACTTGATGTTGGCTAGGAGGTGATGTCCACCCTCAGTTCATGCCATTATTTCCCCTGCCATCATGGAGCTTCCCCTCGAGACTGTAAGTCAAAAATAAACCCGTTCCTCCCATCAGCTGCTTTTGGTCAGGTTCTTTTCCCCAGCAATGAGAAAGCTGACTGCAACAGGCTGGTAGATGGATAGCCTAGGAGCTGGAAAAGAGGGAAAAAAACTCAGCCAAAAGCCTTGTGAGCAGCCAGGCTTTTATTTTGGGTCTGGGGCTGAATCTAGAAAATGTCAGCACATCTGGGTACAGCGTCTGGGCACCTGAGCATTCCCAGCCCTGTGCAGCTGTGCAGGAAGCCACTGTTTGTTCAGCTTGACTTGGCAGACAGGAATTAAAACACATGTTTATCTCATGGGCCTTCCTAACTGCCTCTCCCCAATACTAGCTATCTCCCTCTCACCACCATCTTCCAAGTGACAATGCCAGGCAGAGGACCTCCCCCAAAATGTTGAAATCTATCATATGCAATATATTCTACTGGTTACAGAGCCCATCCTCAAGGTGTTTACAATTGAGATAAAGAAAACCTATGAACCAAATAAAAATTCCAAGTAAGTAAAAAATACCAAATCAACTCAAAATAAATATGTATGTATATATATATATCATTCTCCAACATAATCAAATCAAAAGTATTATTAATTGGGAGCTGAGGAGATGGCTCAGTTGGTAAAGTGCTTGCCATACAAGCATGAGGACCTGAGTTCAGTTCTCTAGTACCCACATAAATGCCAGGCATTGTGGCCAGCACCTATTAACCCAGTGTTCCAGAGCTGGCTACAGGAGGATCCCCAGGGCAAGCTGGTTGGCTACATTAGCCAAATTGGTGAGCTCTGCGTTCCAAGAGAGACATCGTCTCAATAAATCAAGTGAAGCATGATCGAGGAAGGCACCCCACATCAACCTCTGGTCTCCAACACACTTGCACACACACACATGCAAATGTATACATCCACACATGCTTGTACACCACACAGGGAAAAAGAGCATTAACCATAGATTGACTATTCATTGAAGACTTGTAAGTTTGAATCATGTGCATTTTTCATCTTTTACATAACATAATAATATAAGATGTAAATGTAATTTCTTCACAAGGTACCAAGGACTCTTGGCTTAAGACCCTAATTATCTAAAAATTTTTATGGTTTTACCCACAGATAATCCCTTGATAAGTGAATGAACAACAGAGTGGAATTTATTTTACCTGAGGGGGGGGGAATCATTGATTTATTGGCCAGATGATAGGTAAAGGTATAAAATAAAACTTGAAAAGGACACTAACAATATAATAACAAACATCTTAAAATGCTGTATTTTGATGGAAGTTTAGAAGAATGTTGATTTGTTAGTGAAGTTCTTATGCCAGGGGAGAATCTTCTATTGGAAAAGTGACTGCCTATGGGCATGCATATATTCCTATATACATGAGGGTTTACAGGAGCTGGAGAGGGACAAAATGATGGAAATGCTAAGATAGCCACAGTACTTGTGGAAGGCTTACTTATGTCAGGCTAGATAGATTGCTTTGAGAATGGTGTACTTTTCTCTAGGATTTTTATTGTACCAGCATCAGCGCCTGTTCAAATTGGACCAGTAAAATTCTTATCCACTTTGGGAAAGTGGAAAACAGTTTCAAGCTACTTGTATAAATGGTAGTGGGGCTAACTTTTGTCCTTTTGAGGATGAGTAATTTGCAGAGTTATTACCCTCATTCATCAGAACCAACAATAGAAAAGTTGAGATATGTGGAGAAAATAGTGTGCTCATGGGACCTCATACAATAGTGAGGTCCGTTTTGATCAAAATAATAACAGCTAATGTTCACTTGACATCCTGAGTGCTTTACTCTTAATGGATTCTGCCCCACAGTTGTATAAGGTCGGCACAGCCGTGAGCCCATATCACAGAAGAGAGGATGACATATTGTTGTTGTGCCTGAGGAGGAAGACCCCCACAGAGACCATCAGGGATACCAAATCCGATGCAAGCACATGAGGATCTTTACTACAAGCTCAAGCTCGGGCCACTATCCGACTCACAAACTGACACAGCAGTTGTGGGGCAGTGACTCTGAGCAGTTACAACCTTGGGTATTTAAGGGCAAAAACCACAAGTGGGGACTTTCCAAGCCTCTGCAGCTGTGGCTTTGTTGTGTCAGAATGACCTGACCACAGACAGCCAGGGACCTTGCATCTTATCATCTGCTGACTGAGTCTAAGGGTAGCAAGATATCTTTTGGCATGCAGACATGTTTTTTTTTATAAGAACATCTGTTTGAGGTCACCTTTTAGCTAAGATGGAGGACTAAGCACAAAATGGAGTTTTTATGGCTATTTTAATCTTTTCAATATAAGAAGGTATATCATATCATGTTCTTGATGGATCTAGGCTTCTGAGCAAAACCCTTCGGCATCCATGACCCTGAGCCCAGTCATTGGCAATCTGTCTCTTGGGACATCAGCACAAAGTGAGATTGAGTGTAGTTAGCCACACGCCCCTGGGATGAGCCTCCAAACCAGGCACAGTTATGGGAGAAAAGGATTTATTGAATCTACAGATCCAGGGGAAGTTCCATAATGGAGAAGGAAGCTGGCCCCCTTTCACAGGTCCAAGCAGAGAGTAAAACCCCATTACCAGCAACACACACACACACACACACACACACACACACACACACACACACACACCAACAAAGAGCCCAGACTGCTCTTTGCATATCTGTGGCTGAAATTCCAGATCCTCCTGGAGAAACACCTTGGGCTGGAGGCTAGGATCCACCAGGCAGCAGGAGAAAAGCTTTTAATCAACTCCTAAATCTATTGGGGGACATCCATTCAAACCATCTTAGTAAGTCTCCTGTTCTTTTTCACTGTTTAAAGTTCAGTCTTTTTGACTTAAGCCCCAATGGATGGGGAGAAAACTTGCCCCCGCCTTGTGTTTGCAACCAGGGAGCTTGAGGCAAGAAGGCTTTCCAGATTGTTTGTGAAGCACAAATGTAGGAAAGAGTCTGCTAAAAGCAGTGTCTATAAGGTTCTTCTCTTTCCCATTGTCTCTTCTTTAAGTTTCAAAAAGTAGTTATTTAGCTCTGACCAGATCCAATCAGTTGCACATATACATTATATCTGGAGGTCTTACGATGAGTTTGAGCATAAAACTGCCCAACAGTTGGAAACCTTTAATCAAACACATTGAACATTTTAGCCAAAATTTGGTTTCATGGCCTTAAAAGCATCATTATTTCAAGGCAACAGCTGCTGTGTTGTTCACGAGAGTTTTGGAATCCAATATGCTTCAGGTACATGGTCATTTTATGTGGATTGGGCACACTTAAAAACTTTACTCATTCCTGAATTTTTCTACTCAGAGCATTCCACATAAGTCGAAATAAATGTTAACTTCCATAAAATGCACAAGCTAAAGCTGTCTATGGAAGTTGGTAGCTAAATGTAGCACAACCATTGTACATATTGGATTGTTTTTCCCTCCTGCTGTCTTAAAAGATGTGTTTTGAGCACAAAATGTATTTTATTTTTAAGAAGGATTTGTTTACCCCATATGGTGCCAATGTTACTAAAGTTTATTTGTACCATGGTTACTTATAATACAGATTATCTTGGGAATTCATCTATACTGTAAGAACAATGTATTTGGGGAAAAAATGAGTGCACCTTGAGTGAGAAGCTTTACTAAGATAAGCATGAGATAAATTCTGTCCTCAGAAGGGTCCTTTATCTGGTACCAGAAGGCTGTTGTGAATGAGCGTTGTGTGATCATTGTAGATTTGCTTCCTGATGTCTCTGTGGTGAGGTTTGCTTGCAGATCACCCAATGCAGAAGTTTAATCTTGGGAAGAAGCAAGCATGCTCTTTGGAACACATGAGAGGAATTTGTGTTTCCAGCTTGATCATGACTCACAGGAGGCACAAGGGGATCTGTATGCACATGTTCTTTAAATTAATGGGTGGTGCAGAGTCTTTCTTCACCCCTGTGAATCCTTGTAGAAGACATTTGCAGAGAAATTACTGGAGCTGCTTCCCTGTGGGGAGATTAATGTTTTAATATGCGAAAGCAGACAGCTCACAATTCCTTTGCTCATTGGCACTCTGAGCTGCACAGTCCTAAGGCTTCATTTTCCCCTTACAGCTCATCTTCCTGAAAGCTTTCATAGAGTTAAACAGAGCTGCTATTCCAAAGTCATGCATAGCCCAGACTTGAGAGTTTTGACAGATATATGCAATCACCAAGCCACATGGTCTACATCTGGTAGAGCAAATGTCTACATGAAGATGTTGAGGTGGCCCTGATCATCCAGGGTACTTGAATTTACTGGTTGATTTATCAGGATCAAAGTTAAGAACAGGAAAATGGTGCAAGGCAAGGGAAGGCTATATCCTTAGGACCTATTTGTTTACTTCCTAAAATGCCTTGAAGCCAATCAAAGCCTTTCCCTTGATGACTCAGTCATTCACTCTCTTCTCTCCTGCTGCCTAGACTAAACCCTGCACCTCTGCTTTCCATTCTCACACAGCCTGAGGGACACCTGATGGGCACTGTTCCTTGTCTCCTGTGTCTCCTCTCTCCTCCTCTGCCTCTTACCTTTTCCAGTAAATATATTCAACATTTTCACTCTCTCAAAAGAATCAAACTCCCACCCTGGTCCACCTTTCTCTCCAGCTACAGTCTTTTTTCTTTTATGAAAAAAAAAAAAAAAAAACAAGCACAAAAGCAGAAGAGGCAAACCTTCCCTGGATTTCCATTTTGTTAAAGTCTGGACCCTATTTCTGTAGCTCCAATGAAACCGTTTGTCAAGGTCACTGAAAAGGAGCTTTTGTGTCACATTTCACCAATATTTGTGTTTAATCTTACTTGACTGGCAATGTCAGGTTGTGTGAACAAGTCCTTTAAAATTATTTCTTTGATTTTTTAAATAAGTAATTCTTTTTAAAATTTAATTTTTAAATATAAAATATAATGCATATAGATGCATATCCTATATAACAACTTTAACTAAACATATCTGTACCCGTCCCTCCCATTATATTCTTCTGTTTGATTGGAATTATGCTGGTTTTAGGATCAATTTGGATAGATTTGACATCTTGGGGTGTCAAGTATATCTTTGTTTCCATGAACATAATGTGTCTCTCTCTCTTCCACATCGTCTTTCGGCAGCTCAGAGATATGTTTCTATTAAGGTTTACTACATACTGTGTTAGAGTTATTAGACATTTCAGTTTTGTTATGTTATTTTAAATGGTGTCTCTTCTAACATTATATGTTCTTATTTCTTAATGGCACGTATAAATGCTATTTAATGTGTTGATGTGTTTGTCAGTTTGCTAAATTCATTTATTCTGTTTTTTTTTCTGTAGTTTTGCTGTCTCTATGTGTAATGTTTATTGTAATGGAAATCACTGGCTAGCAAATCCTCTTTGTTCTGTTTACCCCAGGCTGCTGCTTGTAGACTTGCAGTTGAATGATAGTGCTTACAATTCTATCTTGACAGTTTTCTCAGCATTTTGAAGATATTACTTCACAATTTTCTGGCTTCTATTGTTACGATGGAGAATTGTGCTGTCAGCCTGGTTGGCATTTCTTTGTAATCATGCTCTATCTTTCCTCCCTGGCTACGATAAAGGCTACCCACAGGAAGAGGGCGGTTACTCCAGAGTAGCAGCAACAGAGTCCACAGTGGGGCAAGGAGTTACTGGAAGGAACTTGGAAGTTGGAAGGGGAAGAGAAGGGGTGCACCAAGCAGGCCACATGGAGGCAATGACTTTCTGTCGTTTAAAGGCACAGCTCATCCTGGCTCTTCACAGGACATCAACTCCTGCACACCTTTCCAGTTCCCATTAGTCCTCTCTTGTTTCCACATTAGCCAAATCCCATCAGAGGGTCCCAGGACATGGCTAATCTGGTGTCCCATAGAGACCTTCTGTTGAGGGGCAAGAGAGCCAGGTAAAAAGGGAGGAAAGACTGGGTTAGAAGATATCTATACTATTCTATTTTCCTTTCTCTCCAAGTCTGCCTAATATTTTCAATATGCCTTGCTTCTTAAATTTCAGTCCTGGGCTTTCATTTCTGTAGATCTGATATCTGACGTCTAGATAGATGTCCAATAGTTTTTGGTGAGATTTTTTTTCTCATTGATTTTTGTTAATACTGGCTTACTTTCTCGAGTTTACATTCTTTTGTTTTTTAAACATGAGTACATTTTACACTAAAGTTAGTCTTCATTTTCAAGCAAAGAGAGAGAGAGAGAGAGAGAGAGAGAGAGAGAGAGAGAGAGAGAGAGAGAGAGAGAGAGAGAGAGAGAGAACCAGGGCCACCACCTTGTGGGTCTGGTGTATGTGGGTACTGGGGAATTGAACCCGGGGCCTTAGGCACTGGAGGCAAGTGCCTTAACCACTGGGCCATCTCTCCAGCCCTGTCTTAAAATTCTTAAAGGAGCTGAGGATCCTTTCTTCCATAGAGGATTTCCTTTGGCACAAGATATCACTGTCCTCGACAGACATATTAAAGTGTATGATCAATGCCACTCCCCAGACTTATGTAACAAATTACTTTATATGCAGTTTTTCAGCACTATCAATGTTGTTTCTAGCAGTTTTCCTCATCTTCTTCAGTTGTTGGTGAGCAGACATTTTCCAGTTCACACTTCTCTATAGAATTTCACAGTTCTGGGCAGGCCTCATGTCACCTCCCACACATGGTCCTAGGCTTTAGCAGGTATTATCTCATGCCTGGACCTGGATTCCCCATTGCCTGATTCAATTTTTTAAAAAATATAAAATATTTCATTTATTTATTTATGAGAGAGAAGAAGAAGAAGAAGAAGAAGAAGAAGAAGAAGAAGAAGAAGAAGAAGAAGAAGAAGAAGAAGAAGAAGAAGAAGAAGAAAAGAATGGGCATGCCAGGGCCTCTAGCCACTACAAACTCTTGACACATGTGCCACCTGGTGCATGTGACTTTACATAGGTACTGGGGAATCAAACCCAGGTCCTTAGGCTTTGCAGACAAGCTCCTTAACCACTGAACCATCTCTCCAGACCCGATTTGATGGTTTTTGACATTTGTTCCATCCTCTCTTGATTTGGTGTTCATTTTCATTTACCATTGAATGATTTTTAATATTTTTTATTAATTTGCAAGGAGAGAGATGAGAGAGAGAGAGAGAGAGAGAGAGAGAGAGAGAGAGAGAGAGAGAGAGAGAGAGAGAGATGAGAATGGGGTGTTTTAGGGAATCTTGCCCCTGCAAATGAATTCTACATGCCTGTGCTGCTCTGTGCATCTGGCTTTACATGGGTGCTGGGGACTCGAACCCAGCCCTTCTGGCTCTCAAGCAAGCACCTTTAACCACTGAGCAACCTTTCCAGCCCCCAACGAATGATTTTTAACTACTTGTGAGCTCAGCATCATATATGCTGCAGCAATTCTGAAATATTTGACCCCAGATCACCAGTTCTCCTTATTCACCTCCCTTCCCACTTTCTCTTCTCCTCAGGGACATTTCCCTGACTCTTTGGTACCTCAGGGTTCTGTCCAATTTCCTTTCTTTATGTCTAAGGTGTTAACCAATTCCTGTAATTAACAACCTACTGTAATCTCTGTGTAGGTGGGGGGATTGTGTGGGAGTTTCTCACTAATACCTCTCTCATGGTTAGCATAGTATCTAGCATTCAGGAAGAGGCAGGTTTGTGGTGAATGAATGACCATCGGGTATCTCCATAAAGACTGATTTGTTTATTTCATTGAGGGTGGGTAAGTTTGAAAAGCCATGGCATGGTTTGGGACAAATGCTCCCATTTTATTTCAGTTTCCTGATATTTACACTTTTCTTTCAGAAGTATAGTTTTGGCTTTTCATTTGTGCCTACCTTCATTCTGTAGAAAAGGTTAAATAGTTTTACCTTTTCCTTTAAATGTATATCTGCAATTAATGTGGACATGTAGAATTTTCAAGAGCACAGCTAGTGATGGGATTTAAAAAAAAATCTCTGCCAATAGGGATATTATTGAATTTCTTTTGGTGAATTTTAACAAATTATTATTGGCCCTTTTCCAATTAACATTAGGACCTTCTAGTTTGTGAGTGATTTTATTAAACTGGACTTTTGGGCTAGAAGACTTAGCTTCAAGTGGAGCGGAAAAAATAAAATTAACTTGTGTTAATATTCAGAGCATGCAAAAGAGGGCTACATGAAAGAGCCGTTTAAGTGTGCAGAGGAGGAGGAATAGGGTAGAATCTGATGTTATTAACACTTCATGACTTGGATGCTAACAGCACAGGACTGGCTGTAAGATTCTTTCTACAAAGGACAGTTTTTGAGAACAAGCCATAGCTAGAGCTGTGTAAGGGGGGGGATGACATTAAAAATGCCTGGCATTTCCAAACAGGAGGTGACAGGGCCTGGAAGGCAAGTGACTAGGATGCTGTCTGGCAGGGTTTGATCTGTGTTCTGTGTGGAGACCTGGGAGACAATGGCAGTGAAGATGACTCAGGGAGTGACAGGGCCAGCAGAAAGGCACCAGTCAGCCTGTGGAGAATGACAGGCTGGTGCCAATTCCAGGATCTGCAATCACAACAAAAAGCTATTTCAACAACAGTGACAAGCTTCTGAGAGCTTTTCCAAGTGAAGCGGTTATTGTACTTTATCTGGGCTATTTTAAAGAGCTTGCTGGGTCATTCTTTCTTCCTGTAGGTTTGAAGCTGGAGAGCTGGGCTTGGGAAGGTGGAAGTCCAGAGAGCTCTCGTCCATGTGAATGGAGAAAGGCTCACCTAGCTGCCGGTTTCTGCCAGGAAGCAATGGTTGAAAAGGACAATTCCGTGGCTGAGGACTTTGTAACCAACCAAACAGAGCTCTTCAGGAGCCCAAACTCTGTACAATTTCAAGTGAATTAAGTAGGAAAGATTACTTTTTGTTTTTTGTTTTCTGGGGTTTGGCTGTTGGCATTTAATTTTTTTTCTTTTGAATTACACTTGAAATTGACACACAAAAATGGTATAGTCATCTTCCCTTGCTGTGGACCACTGGGAATGTTTTTTTCCTACTTAACTACTTTGGTATACTCTGGCCAGCCTTTCTCCATCACTCATTCTTCTCTGCTCACATTAGTTTGGAGTAATCACCATTTTCCTCCCCAACTTCCATGATTCAAATTGTTTAGCTTTCTCATATGAATGAGATCAGTGAGGACTTGTTTCTCTGTGCCTGGTTTATTTCACTTAATATAATGATTTCTAGTT
Organism: Zapus hudsonius; assembly: GCA_004024765.1. NCBI lineage: Eukaryota > Metazoa > Chordata > Mammalia > Rodentia > Dipodidae > Zapus > Zapus hudsonius. The sequence continues at coordinate 26,469 of PVHP010005332.1, forward strand.
ATATCCATATTGCTACAAAGAGAACATTTCACTATTTTATGGCTGAAGAATATTCCATTTTGCATGGATGCACATGTTCTTTAACCATTATCAGTGACAGAGACTTGGGTCATCTCTGATTCTTGGCTATTGTGCATTACTGCTGCAATAAACTCGGGGTACAGAGGTCTCTTCACTGAAATGACTTCATTTCCTTTGGCTAAATAGTCGTGGAATTACTGGATTATACAGTAGTTCTGCCTTTAAGTTTTTGATGAACCAACATACTAACTACATAGTGGCTGAATTTAGACTTTCAACCATAGTAGGCAAGAGTTCTCTTTTCTTTGCATCCTCACCAGCACCTCTTTATTTATTGATACCAGCTGTTCTTAATTGAATAAAACAAGATCTCATTATGGCTTTGGTTTACATTTCTTCCACGAGAAATGATGGGAAGCATTTTCTTCATATACCTGTTGCCCATTTATATGTCTTCCAATGAGAAATGTCTATTTAAGTCTACTGCAACTTAAAAATTGTTTTATTTATTTATTTGAAAGAGTGAAAAGGCAGATGGAGAGAGAGAAAAAGAGAGAGAAAGAGAAAGAGAGAGAGGTGCATCTGGTTTTATGTGGCTACTGGGGAACTGAATCTAGGGCCATCAGGCTTTGCAAGCAAGTGTCTTTAACCACTGAGAAATCTTTCCAGCCACCACTGCCAACTTTTTAATTGGATGTTCTTTACTATTGAGTTGTTTGAGTTTCTTACATATTCTGTATATTAATCCTTTGCCAAGACATAATTTGTGACAATTTTCTTCCATTTTGTAAATTGTCCCTTCGTTCTCTTGATTCCTTGGCTGTTCCAAGGTATGTGTTTCATGAGAGTACATTTGTCTATTCTTTTTGTTTCCTGTGCTTTTAAGTTCTTGTCCTTGACAATTCCAGTGTCCTGGGGGAATTTATTCTATGTTTTGATATAGTAATCTCACATTTAAAGGTCTTATACTTAAGTCTTTAATAATAATTTTAAGTCTACTTAAGTAAGAGATAGGAGTCTAGTTTCATTCTTCTACACATGGACATCTAATCTTCATGGAACCATTGACTGAAAACACTATCCTTTCTCCAATGCATATTCTTAACACCTTTTTATAAACATTATTTTGCTGCAGATGGCTGGATTGTTCCCTATCCCAACTGTCTTTAGAAATGCCATGTGTGCTGGAAGATCCAACCCAAGTCAATATCCAAGCTTTTACAACAAGCTGTCCCTCAGCTTGCTAGATGGGTGTACCCTCTAGGTAGTTGTACCCTCTGTGTGTCCAGCAACCCAAACACCTGTGGCCCTGTTGAATTGTTCCTCACATGCTTCTTTGCAAAGTGAATATCAGTCTGTAAATCTACTGTTCCATAATTCTACTAGATTTGCTAGATACTGAAGTCAAGAAACTTGCAAATCTATGAGAAAGATAGTTGATTAAACACTGTGCAGTGCTTGACATATGACAGGTGTATTCTATTTATATGGTCTATGGAAAGTTGGACAAAGAAAAAACATGCTTATAAATTCAAGTCAGCCAAGTAAAATTATAGCAAAATTTTCAACCTATGCAATACATTTAGTAAAACATTAAAAATTTCTTAACTAGAGTCTGAGGCAAGTGAACAATAACTTTGAGGGCTATCTCTACTTCCTGGTGATGACAAATTCAGAGCTCATACTAAAGTAATTTTGGTAATCACATCTCTCTAAAAGTTTGAAGGCGACTAGAAGTCAAAAGAAAGAATATAACATATTATATTCCTAAAATGCAAATAGCTTGCCCTTTAAAATATGTCAAAAGGAGCATGGTTACTAGAAAAGCCTGACATATACTTTAGCTCATCAAAGAGAATGAACACACATGCCCAGGGTTACAGAACAATTACACAAAATTGCTGATAGCCCTGCTATCAGCCCTGGTATTTTTTCTAGTTTAGGTTTTCTGGCATTAAAATGGAAGTGAATTCAAAGAAAATCCCCAACACTTAGTGAAGGATAATAGCTTCACATCCAATAATTTCCATTTTGAACAATTTCCCATTTATATTATTAAAAATGAAGATTGTTTTTCTCTCATTCTAGACATTTTAAAGAGTTTAAAATCATTTGTGTAAAGTTATAATAACGTTCAATTGATTGATCAAACTATCTTTTGGAGAGGAAAGGACTAAAAATAATTTTAAAATTGCATCTAAATCAAACTCTGGGGTAAATGAATCAGATTTGGAATTACAGTGGAAGCTCATAGCCAAAGAAATCCAGTCCACTGGGCCGTGGAGAGCAAAGTCTTGGAGGAACGATTCATGTCTTACAAACCACAGCTCTTGTACATAGAGTTATGCTTAACTCCCATTTCAGAAGTATTTGTGTATAAACTTCAATAAGCTCATGGGAATATTTAGCATCTATCTTTAGCCTTCTATAGAGTGTTTTAAAGCCAAGATTGCATGGGGTGATGATTCACTCCCATAATCCCAGTGCTTGGAAGGCTGATAAAGGAGGACCTTGAGACCAGCCTGGGTTGTATAGCAAGGTCATGTCTCTAGTGAATAAAATAATAATAATAGTAGTAGTAATAATAAATAAATAATGTCAAGAGGGTTTACAAGGAATAAAGGCTGGTTTAAGAAGAACATCTAGAGGTGTAGAGTACTGTATTAGACAGGACTCTCTAGGAAACAGACCAATAGGGTCTGTAGAGATATATGAGGAGACTGATTATAACCAATTAATTCCTGTGATTAAGGAAGCATAGAGGCCTGCCATCAGTAAACTGGAGACTTCAAATAGATAGTGGTGCAATTTAGCCCAAGTTCAGAGGTTTGAGACCATGGAGGGCACCTAGTGTTAATGCCCAGAATTTGAAGGCAAGGTAACTAGGAGTTCTGATGTCCTAGGGCAGGTCAAGGAGAGAGATGATGACTGTACTGTCTCTGCCTCCTGTTCTATTTGATCCCTAGGTATTGAGTGAAGCCCACCTTTACTTGGGGGAAAGTGTATATGTATGATTCTTCTTTACTAATGCTATGGATCAGAAACACTCCCATAGGCACCCTGGAGATGTGTTTTGTCGCTATCTGGTTATCTCTTGGCCCAATCAAGTTAACACTAAAATTAACCACTGCAATGATTGAGTGTCCTTGGGTGACACAGCCTTTGCTTTCTCATGATTCATTTCCAGGGCATAAGGATGGCTCTTCTCTTCATCCACTGTCATTACAAGTAGACCAACTAAAAATCCATTGTGTCCCAGACATAGAAGAGTCTTCTGTAAGCTAGTTTCGAAAATATTTAGTGACTTACCTGATATGTAAACAAGCACAAAACACTTTAATAAAATGAATCTTCATCATTTAATATTATTAGTGGAAATAGTAGAATTGGTGGATTAGTGTAAATTCAGTGTATGCTTTTTTGTTTGTTTTTCTGAGTTTTTTGTTGTTCTTGATGTTTAATCAATGTAGGGTCTCACTCTAGCCCAGGCTGACCTGTAACTCACTCTGTAGTTCCAAGATAGCCTCGAACTCACAGGGATCCCACTACTTCTGCCTCCCAAGAGTTAGGATTAAACTCATGTGCCACCACACCCAGTTCAGTATGTGCTTTTAAAGAGGTTACATATTAAATCTGTGTCATTATCTCTACTGCAGACAAGTATTTTTTGAGACTGAATAGATAACTTATAGCTTAATCATTTTTGTTCATGTTAAAAGAAGCCCCATAATTTTTGGAGGAAGCATAAATTCCATGAAAGAGAAATAAGGGTACGACGCCATCACTGGAGTGTGCTAGTAAAAAGATTCATTAATATCTGGGAAATAAGTTTTGAGAAGTTGAGATATTTGTAGCCTTGTTTTGTTTTGTTTGTTTTTCAAGGTGGGGTCTTGCTCTAGCACAGGATGATCTAGAATTCACTATGTCATCTCAGGCTGGCCTCGAACTCACCAATCCTTCTACCTGTGCCTCCCAAGTGCTGGGATTAAAGGTGTGCACCACCATGCCTGGCTCTTATTTGTAACTTTTAAATGAGAGGACATTTGACAATTTTGTATTGGAAAACTAGTGGTCATTGGTTCCATCAACAAATATGCTTTACATCCCGAATCATCACATGATTATATTTTCTAGCACCTTATGCTGGGTGGCCATCTGACTAGTTCCAGCCAAAGAGTTTTGAGCAAAAATGGTATTTGTGTGACTTTTTTATTAAGCAGAAACATTCTATGGACACATCATGTGTTGGTGCCACCATTTTCCTCCACCCTGTCCCCATTCCACTGAGGGCTCTCCTTACTGGGATTGCTACTATTCACCATGGAGTTGTGGGTTATGAGTTATGAGAGCATCAGTTAGTCACTGTGTGTGTGTGTTGGGGGGCGGGGATGCCTCTGGATATTCCCTCCCATCCTGTGGCTCTTACATTCTTTCTTCCCCCTCTTCCACTAAATCCCCCCGACCTGTGTGGGTAAGTTTAAGTCTAGTGTTGAGTTCTCAGCAGCTTGTGTATTTCTGCTTTGGTGTGTTTTGAGTATCCTCAGTGTCTGTCTCCATCACCCTGGTGCAGGTTGTCAGGCTCCCTGTGCAAGCAGCACTCTTGCTCATCTCATCAATTCTTCTGTAGTTTCACCAGGGCCCTAGTCAATGTGTGAGGGATGATTCATCTCCTGCCAGGGGTTCATCTACCTGTTCTTGTATTGTTGATAGAGTTTGTTTGCCTTTGGTTCTCCCTGCTTTCTGAAAAAGAAAAACAGATTCTTCAACAGAGAGTGAGAACAGGCTAGGTTAAAGAGATAAGCATTATTAATTTATAGAAAGTTTGATGGCTATAGCATCACTTTGGGCCAAAGACTAGGGGAAGCTTCTTGTTGGAGTGCATAATCTTGGGCTCCATAGGATTCTGACTCAGTTCCCAGTTCTAGCTATGGGTTCCTTTCCACTGAACCATTAGTTACCCACCTAGGCTGTGTACCACTATTTCCTGGGTGTGTACATCTTTTCAGGCTGGTTGCTTTCATATAGCAGTGTCCCTGCTTTCTCACAACATTGTTGGTCATTTCCCTCAGCAGCACATGTAGCGCTTTTCAGCACTATACGGGCTAAACCTCTGGGAACTGACTTCTTTTCAGATTCAGCTGGATCTCTCCATGTTCTGTGTCTGCAGCATATGGTGTCTTCAGCAATAGGGTCTTACCTTTTACCCCAGGCAAGTAATCAAGTACTTTGGCAGACCTGATATATATATCATGATATATATATATATATATATATATATATATATATATATATATATATATATATGTGTGTATATATATAATGTATATGAGCAATTATCTGCCAATGTGCCTCCTTCTGGAATGTTCTTTTGAATTGTTTTAGACAGTAGCTGCTCTAACCACCTAGGTTCAGTATAAAGAGAAGCAGAGTAGTTTTCAGATGAAGGTGAGCAGAAAGTCAAAAAGATGTGGGGGATTTTTGTTAACATATATAACCTTGCATACTGACCAATGTAGAAGGGATTCTGAATTATAGAGCGTAGGTCCACTTCCACTGTTACTGTTGTGGATATCTGAGTCAGGTATATCATTGCCTGGTAAGGTCCCCTAAAGGATAGACTCTAAGATGTTATTTCATCATCTGTTAAGTAAGAGTGATCATCCCATAACTTAGCTCTCTCTGGATGTGATGATGAATAAATGTGACAGGAAGGGCCTCACACAGAGTCATATAATAAACATACAGTGGGCTTTGGACTTATTGTTCTTCATGGTTCCTGTTGTAAGAAATTTTGAATTCTTCTAGTCAAACTTTTCAGCAAGTGTAGAAAGTTTTGTAATATTTTCTGCAGGTAGCTATTGCAGTCAGCTTTATCATTATTGTCACCAAGAACCCAATCAAAAGCAGCTTGTGGAGGAAAGGGTTTATTTTGGCTTACAGAATTGAGGAGAAGCCCCATCATGGCAGGGAAAATGATGGCATGAGAAAAGGCTGGCCATCACCTCCTGGCCAACATCAGGTGGACAACAGCAACAGAAGAGTGTGCCAAACACTGGTAAAGGGAAGCTGGCTATAACACCCATAAGCCCACCCCCAACAACACACCTCCAACAAGGTTCCAATTTAAAAATTGCCATCAGCTGGGGATCAAGCATTCAGCATACATTTAGTTATGGGGATACCTGAATCAAACCACCACAGTAGCTGCCTGAATTTTTCTCATAGTCTTCAGTGGCAGACTACTTACTTCCTCCAGAGGCAGTTGCAGTTCTGCTTCAGGTAGGAGTGAAAGCCCTTTCTCCCTACCTTCAACCTATTGCTTCTTATCCTGGTCTTTAGAGAGCCAGAGAAAAATCCAATTTGCTCCTATGGAAGAGTGTCTGTACCTTTTAGCTGATGTTTCGATGGTAAGGCTTCTTCATGCCTCTGTTCTGTGGTATCACAGTGAGCTAGTGACAAGGTGTGTCCATGCCTGAACACAGGACTTCTAGACCAGGGGAGCTCATGTGTGCTGAGTGCTCACAACCTGCCAGCTATGTATTCTCCATAATTCCTGTTGTGGTTATCTCTAATTTATGTTGAAGACAACAAGAAAAGTAAATATATAACACTATGTTTATTAGTAAGACTGTCAAAATATTTCTGCATATAATGATAACTGGAAGTTTACAGAGTGAACAGTAAAACAAAAATATGTACTAAAGCTAGAGAGTTGGTGGAAATTTGGAAAAGAAAATATGCTACCGTAACAATATTAATGATCATCAAGTCACCAATAATATCATGTAGGAAATGTGTTTTTTTATCTTGCTTATTAAATTTTTGTATTATCCTAAGAAAAAATTATGGTCTTCTAAAAAAAGTATAGCCACCTTGCAGTGTCATTTAATTAAGGCAGTGTGCGTTTCTAACATAATGTGTGAAAATAGAAGCCTGACTAAAATATAAATCTAACGGCTTTGTGTGCAAGGAGCATATAAATCACATAAATAAATTCACTCAAGAGAATTTGGGCTCAAGAGACTATAATAAATAATGTATCTTCAATGAAGTTTTTTATAATGTTATTACTAAAAACTGTAAACCAAAAATAAAAAAGCAATTGGCCAAGTTCTCAAGAGGCATTATAATTCCTAAGAGAAATAATGACCAGACAGAAGCAAGCCTGCATATTGGGAAAATAAATTCACACAGTTTGCTAATAAAATGCAGGAGACAGATTAAATTCTTAACCGACTATAACCAATATAAAGTTATAATAGAAACCACAAGAAAGAGTATTCTTAAACCCATCACATACACAAGACCAACTGCAAATAACAAACAAAAAATTAAAATTAGAATAAAAGGAATCTGGTTTAGGGTAGATTTGTTTCTTTAAGCTTTCTATCCAGAGTCAATTTCTCCTTATTAGAAGATCAAAAATAAAGAAAAGCAAGCCAGCCAACTACACGTGGATTCAGAAAATCCAGAGGAAGAGGAAACCTTCATTTATTTAAATACAGCTTGCCTGTATCAAAGCAGGGACAGACAATGAATTTGTCAACTGAAATAGGAAAAGCCCTACCTTTGCAGATGACCTCTTTGTACTTCTAAGAACTTGCTTAAAATCAATTAAATTCTTGTGACTTGAAAATGAGGCCGAGTTTATTCTAATTTAACTTAATTCGAGCCTACATTATTTGAGTCAATAGTCTCACCTGAATGAAAATCAAATCAGTAACTTTTTGCACGTGTTTACTGTGCGTGTATGTGTGCGTGAGTACCCATGGATGTGGGTGTATGTGCCTGGGGAGATGTTCTGTTGTGTATCTTCTTTGTTCACGCTCTGCCTGATTTCTTGTTGCTCACCTGAACCCAGAGCTCACTGATTCAACTAGTCTAGCTAGCCAGCTTGCCCTGGGATTACAGGCAGGCTGCTCAGCCTGTCTGGCATGTATATGTGCGCGGGGATCCAAGCTCAGGTCATTACACTTGCACAGCAAGCATTTTGCCATCTCCCCAGCTGTCTTTCTTGTTGACTTTGCAGGAACAGAGGCTGAATCAGGACTTTGATTTATTGAGGAATTCCCTTCAGGAAAAGGCTATGCAAGGCCAGGTTAGGGATGAGAGAAGAACCAAGGTAGTTTCAGGCAAATTTTACTGATTTGACGATGTGAGGTAATTTAAGTCTTGTTAGGTGGAGATTCACAGCAGGATGAAGGAAGAAGGATCATAGTTGCATATACCACACCATAAACCACAATGCCCAAGGTTCAGCCAAGGGTACCCGTCAGTCATTGGCTCTAAGGGTGTATGTGTGTGTGTTGGTGTAGTTTTCTTGGTGAGGTGACCCTTAATAGCCATGGTATCTAGACAACATATTGACAAAGCCTCTCCTGAATACTCATATGAATTTTAGTTTGGCCTTGGGAAATAACATTTCCGTATACTTTGCTGGAGAGGGAAAGAAAACAGATGAGTTCTTAGCTTAACAACTATTGTAGTATTTCACCCAAATTGGTGGTTTGCTGTAGATTTGGATAAAGCAGGCACAATCTTCCAGCAGACTTCTGGTTTCTTTCTCCCCTGTGAATTTCCTGGTTGCCATTTCAAGCGCTCTTGTCCTGTGTGCTGTTTCTTGCCCTGATGCTTGGACTCTCTGTTGTGCTCTCAGTGGGAAACCAGCCCTTACAAGTCAGCTTGAATGAAAGAGCTCCAACATCTCAGCACACTTGTGATAAGGCCATGTGATCAGGGCAGGGTAGGAACATGAGAGCCCAAAGTGCAGCCCTTTAGGACTCAAAGGGGCTCTTGATCTTTGAAAGTGTCATCCTCAAACTGCTAAAGCTGTAGTGTATTTTTCCCCCTCATATGTGAAATCTAGATTTTTTTTAAAGAATAAACTATTAAGGAAGAGGAAGCTGACCAGTAGCTGATTTGATTCTTATAGAAATTATAACTATTTTTAAGAATAGAAATCAATATATTTGGAAATGCATACACAAACATACACAATTTGTGTGTGTTTGTATATGGTTGCATTTAAATTATAATCCTTCTATTTTTGTAGAAACATCAGGCCTCTGAAAGACAAAAACCATGGAAGTTTCACTTTGGTAAACAACGTAGGTATTGCTTTTATGTTTGTGGAGAAGCAGGTGCTTCTTAATGAAGGAGTGTTAGCCTTTGAAGTGTGGATCTGAGAGGTCATGAAGAGCTGGCAGAAGAGGGCTGAGAGTGGATGGAGGGCAGTCATTGAGCCAGGCATTACGAGATCTTCCCTCGTGCTTCTTCAGGGGCTGCCAGCACGAGCTGGGTTCTTACCCTCTCTTCATTCTTTATCATTAACAAGCTTGCATAGCCTTACTATTTTTGACCTCATCTCCCCCCTCTCCTGTTTCTTTCCTGTTATTTAAGCTTACCTCCCATTCATTTCACCTCCATTTATGGAAAGCTAACTGGTTGATTTTCTAATTTTAGTGAAAGGAAGCCCCAAACCCACCCACATTGGCATATCTGTGAAGACCAAATTTCCGGGTATCTTTTGTTATTATTTTTTGTTTCCTTTTTATGTTCTTGTAGTAGTAAAGTGGATTAGATGCTTTTGTTTCCTTAGCCCAAATGCAGTCAGAATATTAAGTAGCTTGATGTAACGAAGGGAGAGTTGAGAAATGTTAACGTTAAGCATTGAAAACCCCTTTGGTTCTCTTGAAAGTGATGTGTTGCAGGGTCCTAGCTCCGGCTCCATGGTTGATGTGGGTGGGTGTTTAATCATTTAGTCTCCTTTTTGTCCTAGGGACTTGTTTGCCCAAGGCATCATCATTAGGCTATCATTTACCTGGACATGCCCATGGAGAACAGATGCACTGAATCCATGAAGGAGAAAGTCCTGGGAAACGTCTAATGCTGCTGCATTTCCTGGGAAGTTTTGCCCTTGTAAGACTATGTGACTGAGGGGAACACCTGGGAGGTGGAAAGGGTTGTAGAGCGCTGCTCGCTGATGGTCTGGAAACTTATCAGGTCTGTGACTGATAATTTCATTTCACACATCTTTAGTTTTATGTCGCTTTTTAGCCATGGTTGGAAACCTCACTACACAACTTTTATCCTGTGTCAGGATGATCAACCGCCTGGATAAATGAATGAGGAAAGTGCAAGGTGTAGGATCTACGTAATAAACAAAAAAAGAAAATAATTCAATTCCATGGCCCCCTTGGTCTTCATATTAATTGTGACCTGCTTTGGAATTTTCCATCCATCTTGATAAGCAGGGCTGTGGAGCAGCATCTTACAAAGTTCTAGATAATTGAATCCATTCTTAGGGTAACCCTAGTCTGTGTATCTCTCTCTCCTGTATAGTTTCTTAGTGGGACTAAAACAACAGTCACACATTTGATGACTTAGAACGGTAGCTCTGAAATGAGAAGGCTGAAATAAAGGTGTGTACAGGATCTTGCTCTCTTGGAGGCTGGAGGGAAGGTGCTTTCTTTCCTTGTTCCTGGATTTTTGGATTCTGGTAGGTTGATGGTTCTTAGTTTACTTCAATCTCTGTCTCCATTGTCACACAGTCGTCTCCCTGTATGCACCTCTGTGTTGCTGTTATCCTTACTATAAGGACAATAAAATAGTTAGGATTCACTTTGATGCAGAATGACTTCTTCTGAACTTTCCTGTGAGGTAATAATGATCACCCTTTATTGTTACTGAACACACACACACACACACACACAGGGAGAGAGAGACAGAGACAGAGAGACAGAGAGAATGATCAACCAACTTATTAAATGAGTGAAATACAAGGTATAGAAAATAGTCCTACAAAAATGGGAAAATAATTAAATCATATATATATATATATATATATATATATATATATATATATATATATTACAGCTAGAAATTAGGCACCATGGAATCTTCCTATTTATTTTTGAGGGTGGAAGTCAAGTGAATACTGTTGCCTGACAGAAATGACTAAGTAGCTCCTTTTCCCTTCTTCATTAATATCCTTTTCAGTGACAGTATATTTAACATAAGGGCGTGGCAAGCATGAAAAACATACTTGAGAAATAACGTTGCAATGCTATTAACCAAATAATGTCTTATGAAATGGAAAATGGCAACTGTGAGTTTAAATTACTTTATTCTGAGAAATATCTCCAATTTTATTAACTTGGGTCGCTTCTCTCTTTCTTTTGGTCAGTTTTGCTTAGGGTTTATCAATCTAGTTTTTCCTTGCAAAGAGCTAACTCTTTGTTTCATTGATTCTTTCTATTGTTTTTTGTTTATATTTCATTAATTTCTATAATGATCTTTATTATTCCTTTCCATCTACTGATTTTTGCTTTGCCTTTTTCTTCTTTTTCTAAAGGACTTAACATGTAGCATTAAGTTTTTTATTTGTAACCCCTCTGATTCCTTAATATAGGCACTTAAAGCTAAAAATTTCTCTCTTGGTACTATTTTCATTGTATCACATAGATTTTAGTGTAGTGTTTTTGTTATAATTTGAGTCTGTGAATCTTTAGATTTCCTTCTTGATTTCCTCAATGACCCACTCATCATTCATTAACATATTGTTTAGTTTCCATGAGTTTGTCTATGTTCTATAGTTTTTCTTGCTGCTGATTTGTAGTGCATTCCCATTGTGATCAGATAAAGTACAAGAAATTATTTCAACTTTCCTTCATTTGTTAAGATTTGCTTTGTGTCTTAATATATATGGTCCATTTTAGAGAAAGTCCCATGAGCTGTGAATGTGTATTCTGCTGCATTTGTATGGGGTGTTCTGTAGATATCTGTTAGTCTTATGCCTGTTTGTTCTATAACTTCATTTAATCCAGATGTTTCTCTGTTTATTTGTTGTTGGGATGACCTATCATTTGGTTAGAGTGAGGTATAGAGGTCATCCATTACTATTGGTGTTTGGGGGGTTATTTGTAATTTTACATCTAGTAGGGTTTGTTTAATGAAATTGGGTGCACCCATATTTGGTGCATATATGTTAAAAATTGTGATGTCCTCTTGTTGGTTTTTTTCCCTTAATCAGTATAAAGTGATGTTATTTATCTCTTCTAATGTTGGTTAGAAGTATCCTGTCAGATATTAAAATAGCAATGCTTATTGTATTTTCCATCTCTTCACCCTAAGGTAGTGTCTGTCTTCTATGGAGAGGTAAGTTTCTTGGAGACAACAGAGAAAAGGATTCTGCCTTTGAGTTTAGTTTGCAAGTCTATGTCTTTAGGTTGGGGCATTGAGACTATTGATATAGTGAGTTATTATTGAAAGGTGTGGGTTTCTTCCTGCCATTCTTCTTGCTTTTGTAGCACTTGCTATTTTTCTGTTATTCTCCTGCATTAGCTATTATTCAAGGATGGTCTATTATTTCTTGTTTTCTCATGTGTGTACTTTTCAGGCAGAAGAATCCCTTCAAGTGTTTCTGGTAGAGCTGGGTTAGTATTCCTTTAGCTTGTCTTTGTCATGGAAAGTTTTTGTTTTTCCTTCAATTATGACAGATGACTTAGCTGTATACAATAGTCTTGGTTGGCAGTTATCTTTCAGAACTTGGAATGCATTAAGCTATTCTAGCTTTTGAAAAGTCTGTGTTGAGTAGTTTGCTGGTATCCTGATTGCCTTGCTTTTATTGACTAGGTGTTTAAGGGGAGGTTCTTTTCTGGTCTTGTCTGTATGGTGTTCTAAGTGCCTTCCATATCTGCATTGGCACTATGTTGTGGGGTGGGGGTTCTTCTATTTTCTTCTCTATCCTGAAATCTTAAGTTTGATCTCTTTGTAGTATCCTGAATGTCTTGAAAGTCCTACTCATAGCTTCCTATTAGCTTGTCTTTCCTTTTGTTGGAATATTCTAGATCTGCCAGTTTGTCTTCAAGAAATATCTCCAAATGCTACAACAGTAAGGATGGCTGGTGGAGCCCTCTCCCCTCCCTGAGCTATGTATGCTAAAAACTTACTCCTGCACAGAAAGGTTGAGATACTTTTCCCAAGAGAGAGATGTAGTTAGGAAACCATAGAGAAAATTTGCCTTTTATTCTGCCTTGGAGTCAGCCTGATCCCTTTTCAGACAACAGTATGTTACCACAGAAACACTGGTGGTGACACAAATTTAGCAATGTGACTTCATAATAGAAAGCTGACCTTTATTTTCTTTACACAGTAGGTAGAGGAGATGTACAGTGAAAGAAAAAAGGCATCTTGTTTGAGCACAAAGCAAGCAATCTACCAAAGAGGAGATAAATTTAATAACTTTCTATGGAAGAAAACAGGGTTTGTCTGCTGTAGGTCTTCACTTTAATTTAAAAGCAGGTCATCTTAATATTTGAAATATGCTTCCAAACCATGTACTTGATTTGCAATAAATAAAATATAGAGAGGACATGGCTAGCACATGTAAAGGTGACAATGGAATTAAGCTAGTGTTTGTCAAGCCTCCCATATGTCACTTGTCTTCATAAGATTAAAAATCTAGTGACATCTGAAGCCCTGCCTAAAACAGTTTGGCTATCAGGAATGATTGAGTTTTATCACCATGGCTTATACTTAATAGAATGAGTAACCTGACAGGTAATTGTTTTGTTGAATGGGAACATAGGTGACATCATAGAGTTCCGCTTGGATAGCTCTTGTTAAAATAAACGTTTGCTTTAGAATAATTTTGGATTTACAGATAAACTAAGGTAACTCAGTTTGGATGCAGCCCACACTTGATTTCCCTATTAAGAACATCTCACGGTAGAATGGTACGTTTGTTGGAGGTAATGAACCAGTATCCATCAGTAACTCCCTTGTCAGCTACAGCTCATGCATTAGGTTTTATCTCATTTTCTTTTTCTTTTCCACAGCTTTATATGTTACACCACATTATATTTAAATTGTCATTTCTCTGAAGTCTCCATTTGTCTATGACAGTTTCTCAGACTTTCCTTGCTTATGATGATTGGGGCAAATGTGGAGAACATTAGTAACATATAGTTCAGGCTGCTTCTCTACTGGAATATGACCTCTTCACTTGATTCTGCTGAGATTAGGTGGAAATTTTTTTTTAAGGAAGGAGTGAAACCTCAGAAGTAAATGGCCATTCCCATCATATATTGAAAGTTCATTATTATCCATTTCACATAACCCTTAAGCTTAACCTTGGTCACCTGTTGAGGTACCAGTCTATATTTATTAGACCATATATTTATATCAATATGGTCTCAAGGATATTTATTTTATGGGTTATAAGCCAGTACTACTTTATGAAGATATTTTACTCAAATTGTTTCAGATTTTTCAATTGAGAACTCTAATTTGGCTCTTGAATAGCTATGTATAATATTTAGGTTAGCCAAAGTAAATTTAAATAGTTTTATTTTCTCATGAAGATATTATATATAATATTCAATCTCATCAATCTCTTCTCTTAAAAGGGGGAGGTGCATTTGCTCATCTACTTTTTAATACTTCTCATCTACTTTTGCTTTTTTGTACGTGCCTGGTGTGGGTGCATATGAGCATGCATATTTGTATGAATATTTGTATTTGTGTGTGTGTGTGGAGGCCACAGTCTGGTGTCAGGTGTTTTCCCAATCACTCTCCACTGTATTGTGATGGAGTCTCTCACTGAATCAATAGCTCACCAATTCCAGCAGACTGTCTAGCCAGCAGGCTCTAGAGATCCTCCCATCTTCCTTCCTGGGGGACTGGAAATTAGGAGCACATGGCCATGTGTGGAATGTTATGTGGGTGCTGGGATCCAAACTCAGATTCTCATGCTTGTGTGGCAAGAGCTTTATCCAAGAAGCCGCCTTCCCACCCACCCATCACGTAAAAAAAATTGTGTGTGTGCGTGTGTGCATGAATTTGTGTATAGGGTGTGTACATAGTGTGTGTTTATGTATATGAAGGTGGGCATGTGTGTGCCTTGGTCCTCACATAGACATCAGAGGATCATTTAAGGTGTTGGTCCTTTCCTTCCACCTCATTTGAGGCAGGGTCTTTTGTTCACCACTGTGCACAGCAGGGAGCTGGCTTGTGAGCATCTGAGCATTCTTGAGATTCCATCTCCCATCTTGTTTTTACAGGAGTTCTGAACTCAAGACATTGTGCTTACACAGCAAGCACTTTTACCCACTGAGCCCTCTCCCCAGACCCACCATCTTCTTAAAAGTCTTCTTTTGCCTTAGTCACCTTCCTATCACTGTTATAAGGCATTTTTACATTACATATTACATATTTGTAATATTTTACATTACATATCTGTAATGATATGTAAGTAGGAAAGGTTTATTTTGACTCACAGTTTTGGAGGGTTCAGTGTATGATCCGTTGGCCCTGTTGTTGGAAGGCCTTCAGTAAGACCTCATCATAGAAGTTGATGATAGAATAAAACCACTCACCTCGTGGCCCTGTACTAAAAGAGAGAAAAGACAGGAGGCTCCCACAGTTCCCTTTAAGGACATTTCCAATGACCTAAAATCTTTCTACTCATCCCTTCTTCCAAAGATCCCTCCACCTGCATCAGTGTCACCCTGGTGAATGGCACCTGGAGCTTTGTAGGAAAGTTAAGATTCAAACCATCTCACCTTCTCCCTCTTTTGCACAGTAGTGGGGAATGCCCTGATAGGGCAAAGATGGCTGCATTTTCTCCACTTCCCTTTACCAGCACTTCTTAAGCCTGCAAAGCAAAACACTTTACATCTTGAACTATCTATCCCTAAAGGAAAGGTAGCTATTTTCTCCTCTCAGAGACAACTACTGATGATTTGGAATAGAGTGTTTTTAGAGTTTGTCTAGGGAAACTGGTATCACCATTTTCAAAGCAGTTACCACTGTGCTTTATTGGGCACTAGAATTCCCATTCAGAATATAAATCCTGCCCAAAGACACAAAATGTGGCATAATAAAAGGAAGTAAGAGATAAGAGGTGGAGTTCTTCAGTTACCTTGCTGTTTTGTAGTCTGTAAGACACTGATATGTTGTAAATCATTGATTTAGTATTCGTTTGTTTTGTTGGTGTCACGATGATCTTTTAAAATGAAACTTTCTATTAGCGTGGATCTATAATCTGTGTCACTAGAAAGCTTTGTGAACTTCTTTTATGTGATACTGTTTATTTTGTTATCTTTTTATTGCCAGTGACAAGGCATAGGGCAGAGCCCAAGTGCAAAACACAAAACGCCATTGCATTGCTTAGAATAACAGGGATAAAGAAGCTAAGTATTAGAGAAGCTTTGTTACGCTTGTTACTCCCCTGACCCAGATGACTTCTTCAGGTAAATTGGGCTTTGTTTGTTCAGAGAATTTTTTCCTCGGGTATGGAGATATGGAGAAGATATCCTGAAACTCATTGGCATTTTTTCTTTTTTTCTTTTTTTATCCAATGAATGATGAGAGGTGATAGAAAAAGTTGTTGTAAGAATATCTAGAATAAGATTGGTACCCATTCTGAAATGGCATGTGTGCTTGAAAGGATTATGGGGTTATGACAGTTCTTGATGTTTGTCATTGGCCTGGGATGTGAACAGCACATTCGAGTGTCTCCTTGTCAGGTTCAGGTAGAGTTTCTCGAGCACTGGGATGGAGTACGAGAAAAGTAGCCTCTTCTGTGAGAGTCTTTTTATATTTCACTTTCAGCATTTTTTTGGACCTTGAGAACCAGCATAAGGGGAGAATTTGAGGTGAAGCATGTGCCACTAAATACTTGGATTGCCATGTTATAAATATCAATTTGACACTGATCGTGCTCAAGTCTTTTATTATTTATTTTTTCACATGTGAAAGAGAGATGAACCCCCAAACTTGTGACTGACTGGCAAGATGTTCTAGGAAAGTGTTCTGCAAAATTCATTGGAGGTTATCATGTTCATACACACACAGTCTGTTCAATCCACATCACCAGAGGTGAGAGTTCTATGTGTCTAGTCTCTGTGGTGGCTAGGAGTCCTCACTGCTCAAAATGTATCTTTTTACCCTATTTGTTATGAATAACTATGAGAAAGGCACCAATGAAATAATAGAGACCTCTAGGTTTCCCCCTATGGTAGTCCACATTTTTTTGCTTGTAAAAATGAAGTGGATATATTCACACCTGTTACCGCATATTCTGCAACAAGTCCAAGAAGTTTACAAGCATGAAACTGAATAGAATTTAATGAAATTTATGAAACACCTATGCTTATTATAAATACGCAATATTAGTCTCTAATTTTGGAAGGGGGAAACAAAACAGGCAACATGGCAGAGCCACAGTCCTGAGGTCCCAAACCACTTATGCACTGTCAAGTTTAAAATATCACAGGTGTGTAGGACTGTGCATGCAGCTATGAAAACACTTCCTGCAGGGCCTGCTGTTTCTGGAATATAGAGTTCCTCACAGAATTGTGCAGCAAATTATCTATCTGCCATTAGGGTTTGCTCTATTTGAGAACAGGGACCGACTAAATGCTCATCCCCACATATCAAAGATTTCCTATATTGCCATGCTTAGTAGGTTCCATTAACTTTTTGTGGATCGAATTATTGACCAAAGATTCAGGACTGGAAAATAACTTCTAGTTGACCACATATTCATTCAATTATTTAATCATCCAGTGGATAATAATGTGAGTCTACTATGTGTGTGTTTTTTTTTCTTTTTTTTTCTTATGGGATCTATTGATAAAAGAAAAAATATAGACCCAAATTCTGATGGAGTAGAAAATGATGGAAGTAAAATGAGAAAAAAATATTAATAACTAGATGGAAATGAATTAACATGTGCATTTTTGAGATCAGTTGGTAAAGTGCTTGCATTACAAGCATGAGGACTTGAGTTTGATCCCCAGAACCCATAGAATAATGCTAGGTGAGGTGATGTGCATTCTAATCCCGGTACTGGAGTGGTGGAGACAGAGGATCCCTGGGACTCACTGGCCAGCCTAGTTGGTGAGCTTCAGGCCAGTGAGAAACTTTGTTTAAAAAAAAAAAGGTGAATGACATTCTTAATGATAACTCTAAGGTTGTCTTCTGACCTCCACATGCATGGCACGCACCTTTACCTACATCCATTTAAATACACACACACCCTCATACAACACACATTATAAAATGTTTGCATTTTATATACACAATTAAAACGTAATCATCTTACTCAAAATTTTATCATCTAGGTGACCCATATTCTAAGACTATTTGCCAAGTGCTATGAATCACAAATGCAAATTGTTAGTCAGATCCTTCCAAATTTTCAAATCATTGGTTGATTTTTAGTTGGTTCCAGTGTGAGAGATTGAGGATCTATCAATAACTATTATTAAAGCAAAAATGAGCGTGAGCTTACTGTCCTCCCCCTTATTCATTGTTACATTCTGCAGGCCACAGATGGCCAGTCACATAGCATGAGGTGAGAAACTACTAGAGTTTTGAAGTTCTGTGAGACAAAGAAGTAATTGCTTAACTGTGATAAGGAAGTTAGGAAAAGTTGAGGCTGGAGAATACCCGGGGAAGATTATCTGAACTTCTCCAGAACCCATGTAAATGAGTAAGTTGCTAGGTGTATGCATCTGCTTGCTTGTGCTAGTTAATTTGCATGTCTAATGTCACATACACATCTCTGTACCCTACTATAAAACCCTTTTGTCAACTTCATCTATGCTTGGCCCGTTGGCGTAAATTCCTAAATTCATAATAATAATAAATGGGACTCCACTCTCCTCTTGCTGTTATGGTTTTGTTTGTCATGGGAATTTCTACAACACTTTGACACCCCTTTCTGGGTCCTGATATATATAGTTATTTACACCAAACTGTCAGTGACCTCCTATCAAATCTCCCTACTGTCAGTATGTTTGTGCAATTGCAGGGTAGATGGCATGGTGCTCTCGAGTCGAGACAGATATGCAATTGAAGGTCAGTGATTCCCTCATGGTCAATGGTCAGGACTTATGGGGATACTGACTCTGTCCCCCATCAACACTAGCTGCACCAGGGATACTACCCTGCCATCCACACCTCCCTGTCTGAGTCACATTACACTCAGGTGGTGACAGACACTGCTCATGACTCCACTGCATGGCCTTTTCCTGTCATACTCTAGCAGGGTGAGCTGAGGATTAGAATTTAGATAATGTGCACCAGAAATTCCAATGCACCCTAAAATTTAAGGAGTATCTAAATTCTTGTCTACAAAGTTAAAGAATTAAAATCATAGACAACAAGATATTAACGCATAGTGGGAGACTTTATTATTTAAGGGAACATGGGGAGTTACAGAGTTCTCCAGCCACCAGTGTGGGAAACATATGGGAGAGATTTTAATAAATCTGTGCTGCTCAGCCAAACAAGCAGCAGAAGAAAAGGTATCAAAGGGCCCCATCATGAGAGGGAAAGGTTTATGTGGAAAAGAATTCTGAGCCCCCTCCCCCTCCCCCCAACCTAAGAACTGGGGTGAGGGGCCTTACCTGGAAAATGAAAGTCCTCTTTCTAGGATGCCATGTGGAAGGGAGAGACTGGCCTTTGTTCTAGGGAAGCATTTTAAAACTTCAGAGAAAACTGATTGGTCTATACCTGACCAGTTTTTGCATCTAGGTTTGAGCTCTGGCTAGAGACACCTCCCACTCAAGGGGAAGGGGACCATGGAGCTTGCCTGAACTGTCACAATGCTAGGTAGGCAAAAGAGCAACACTGTGCCTAGCCCCCCTTCTCACAGTCCTGCATTAGCAATAGCTCTAAGGGACTCTTATAAGGTGATCAATGTAGAATGCCATGATTGCATTGAGATTAGATAGGTATTTTAATAACCAGTGCAGAGGATGTCAGTACTGTACTTATATAACCTTTTTAATGTTCCCCCTTTACTCGCACGACACATCATCTTTATGGTTCTAGGGAACCATAGAAATCTCCAGAATGATTTATGGGACTCCGCTGATATTCCTTGGGCTTCCTCCATGCTAAAGAATTTTGTGACCTCATTCTTGTAGCATTTAAAATCTTTTCTCATTTTCTCTCTTTGATCAAAATATTTCTTCAGAAAGCATTGATGTTTGGCTGATGGACCTCAAAGGTTAATAAATGAAGGTCCTACACTACTAGGAGGCCTGATTGGGGAGAAGAGTATAATTATGAGACTCAACTCAAACAATACATAGCAACATGGGTTCTCATGAATGACAGAGGGCCCAGTCATACATGTGTGGTAAATTCCTGAGTCATGCTCAGTTTAGTTTTTCTTACAGTTTTGAAATATTATGATACATTCAAGGCGAGTGCTATAAGCAAAACCAAACCAAAAGAACAAGAAATGATGACCAGAAAAGAACAGTGTGCAATCCTGGTCTCAATAGTGTCCCTACTCCTGAAGATAATAAATTACATATTGCACCAGAGTTTGGAAAATCCATAAATGGGTTTGGTAGAGGGCTTAAGGCAGTGTATGCAGTGATGTAGGACCATATAAATGTTAGGACAATTTTGGATAAATTTCCCTTTCAAAGGATATAAGTGATAAAAGGAAGCAACTCCTCTGTTGAAAGTCTCATCAGATTTTGGCTTCAGGAATGAGTCAATGAGTTTAGTGTGAAAAAAAAAAAGAAAGAAACACTTCCCTCCATTGTGAGAAAACTAGTTCATTTCATCTCATTTGATTGTCAAGTTCTGCCTGATTTTCATTGTCAGCTTTATAAACCCATTGTTTCTTCATAAGCACTCCAGAAGTTCTTATACAGCTCAATGGTAGGACCTCACAGTTGAATTTTCTTGCAGACACAGCAAATTAGGGTTATAGTTATTTGCAAAGAGTTTCCAGAAAGTCATAAAAATGAGGCAGTATTACTGAGAACAAAGTGTAAAATAGTCATAGTTAAAGAATTAATGACTATTCACAATGAAAAGCATTTGGTTATTTAGGTAGTGGCAGTGGTAGTGGTGAATGGAGGTCCTCTAATAGATTCAAGAGTTATTAAGGTTTTTCTTAAGATACCTGGCTGGAGGATATGTCACCTTAGCCAGATCCTAGGGTCCAGCCCTAAGGTGTGTCTGGGGTGGGTCTGGAATTCCAGCTATACATATGCAAAGAGCAGTCTGAGCTCAAGCCTGGAGTTCCTGCTTTTTGAAATTTTCAGTTTGCTTGCTTGCTTTGGAATTGCTGGTGATGGTTTTCTCACTCTGCTTGGACCTGTGAAAGGGGGCCATCCTCTTTCTCCATTATGGAACTTCCCCTGTATCTATAACTTCAATAAATACTTTCCCCCCGAACTGTGCCTGGTTTGGAGATTCATCCCAGTGGCATGTGGTTGACTACAACAGGTAGATTACAATAATTTTATCATCAAAATAATGACCAATAGGATATACCAGGACAGATTTTTAAGTAATTTCATGCTATTTTATAACATATATTAATAGTACATTTAGATAAATATAAGTCTAATATGTGTCAGATTTCCTAGGGGTCTCTATATTCCAAAGTTAGTTCTTGATTGAAAAAGCCTTCATTTTAGAATTTGAGTTTGAGAAATTTGTTAAAAATATCAAGAGGTTTAGGGCATCAGCAGTAGTATGAACTTGGTTATTTATTTAATCAAAATGACAATGAATTGTACAATTGATACGGGTTACTGATAATTAATATTCGTAAGCAACACAGAGAGAGAGAGTTTTGGAATCTCCTCCCCCCTGTATCCAAGTTCGTGTCCTCTAATGCCAAAGAATTGTACACAGGGACAGAATTAAATTTTAATTACACATTTATTCTAATTTAGTAAATTAGGAAAAGGGGAGTTGGATGTGGAAGTCTCCCAGTCACCACGTGGGAAGTTACAGAGTTCTCCAGCCACTAGTGTGGGGAGAACAGGTGGAGAGAGTTTAACAGAACTTTTGTTGTTTAGCTAAATAAGCAGAAACAGAAAAGATAACAGAAAGCTCCCATTATGAGAAGGAGAGATTCATGAGAGAAAAAGTCTGGAGCCTGCCCCCACCCCAGCCACTAGCTGGGGTGGTGGAAGGCCTTACCTTCCTGGAAATTCAGAGATCCTTCTGCGTCCTGCTTCATCTAGGGAAGCTAGTTTTAAGTCTTCCCCAGGTGAGTCAGAGAGACAACTGATTGGTTCATATTTGACCAATCAGTTTTAGCACCTAGGTTGTTGCTCTAATTAGACACCTCCCATTCAAGGGGAGGGGTTTTCCCTGCAGACACGTAACCATCACACAATGAACTGTAAAGTTTTTGTTTTTTAACAAAAACAGCACTTTTCTACACTGAGACACTTTTTTATGTTAAAAGCTAAAACAAATGGCAAATACACATTGGTACATAGTGATTGAAAAAAACAATGCAATTTGAAGCAGTCAACATTATGAAAATCTCCAACACTAATGGCAATCTGACTCGGCACCCATTCACTTTCCATTACGTGGAGAGCACAGCAGCTTGTCACCTTT
Organism: Zapus hudsonius; assembly: GCA_004024765.1. Taxonomy (NCBI): domain Eukaryota; kingdom Metazoa; phylum Chordata; class Mammalia; order Rodentia; family Dipodidae; genus Zapus; species Zapus hudsonius. The sequence goes on from PVHP010005332.1 coordinate 48,888, forward strand.
TGTGTGCATTAATGACTTTATTGAAACAAATGTTTGCTTTGCAGTATTAACTTTGCATCTCAGTTGTATAAAAAGCAATTATTTTTCATTCTGTGAACAATAGTCATAAAACAGCACTTTTACAATTGAGAAGACTCAAGTTTCTTCCATAATCAACACCTGATAAAAGACAGCACAAAGTATAAGTGATTATTTTGTTAAAATGTGGAGTCATGGTTTCTTAGGCCAACTACTTAAACAATGAATACAACCTTCCACTATTTCCTACTAAGGGAAAATGAATGCTCACAAAAAAAAAATCTGTTTTAACACTATTTTTAGCTTTGCCTGTGTGCTTTTGACAAGAGCTTAATCTATAAATAATTCCTTTTTTAATTTGACCCTACTGACTCACACATAAAATGTTTTTAAAGATTTATATTTCCCAAACCTTTCAGCTTGCTCAGAGCTTTTGTGACTTGTCTGAATCTTTAATTTTGGACTGCTGTTGTTCTTATCATTTTCACCACAGAAGTTTCTCTTCAAGTAAATAAAATTACTTTCTTATTGAAACTTTACTAAAAATACATTCTCTACTTATAACACATCTTACTTTCCTCCTCTATAGTTATCTTTTTTAGTTTTAGTTACCAGATATTAATCCTTAGCAACTATGAGAGAACATCCAGTAATCTACCTACATTTATAATTTCCAGAAATACATGTTTTTTTTATAATATGACCATTAAAAATGGAAATAGACTCATGTATACTTAGCCTTTTAAATATGATCTCAATCAGTATGTTAAATATATATATATATATATATATATATATATATATATATATATTAGCCATGCTTAAAATTGATGATTTACAGTTTAACTTATTTAGAAATGACCTAGACATATAATTTATATTACTTGTTGACTGCAGCCTGTTATGCCAAAACTCAGGTTCCAACATGGAGCAAAAACCTCAAGATGGAAGCCTGCCTTGCTACCCCTGGGCAAATAAACTGATGGCCACAAAATCTCTGTTGTATCTTGTTTTCCCTGAGGAAGATTCTCTAACCCCACCCTGGGACTAGTGACCCATGACCTCAAGCTCTAATCTCAACCCAACTCATAAATCTAGGGCAACTTCTTTCCCTTTAAAAACCCAAGCCAGCTACACTCAGTTGGCTTTCTCATTCAGTTTAGATAACCTGCAGCTTGTTTTTTTTTCTCTGAATAAAGCTTACAACTTGCTTCAGTGTAGTCTCATGTGGTCTGGGTCACTTTGAAACCTTCCACAGTACAGTTTTAAAGTTTTACCAAATTTGGGTTAGAGTGGTGACCCAGTGTGAAGTGATTGCTATGCCAGCAATGAGGTTCTAAGTTTGGATTCCCTGCAAAGAACATCATCAATTCTGGGTATGGAGGTGCACACCTGTAAACCAATTCTGTAAAGGTGGAGACAGGGATCTCTAAGGCTTGCTGGTTAGCTAGGCTGACAGAATTGGTCAGTTTCTGTTTTAGTGAGAGAGATCTTCTAAGATCAAGGTGAAGAGTGACTGAGAAAGATACTTGGAACTTGGCCTCTGACCTCCATATGCATAGCATGAGCTCACATGTGAATACATACCTGCACACACATATACCTGCACCCATTTATAATGGAATGAGCTGGGGGTTGGAATTTACATAATGCCCAGCAAAAATTCCAATGCACCCCAAAATTTAAGGAGTACCCAAATTCTTGTCAATAAAGTTAAAGAATTAGAATCATAGACAACAAGATATTAAGATATGGTGGGAGACTTTATTTAAGGAAACATGGGGAGTTATAGAGTTCTCCTGCTACCAGTGTGGGGAGAACACATGGCAGTGGTTTTAGTCAAGATTTATGCATTTTAATTAAAGAGGCAGGAAAAGAAAGATAATAGAGAGCTCCCATCATGATAAAAAAGTTCATGTCAGAAAGATCTTGAATCCCCCTCACCCTAGCCTAAAGACTGGGGTGAAGGGCCTTACCTGGAAAATGAAAATCCTCCTTCTAGGATGCCATGTGGAAAAAATTGGCCTTTGTTCTAGGGACACTTTTTGAAATACTTCCCTCAAGTAAGTCAAAGAGACAGCTGATTGGCCTATACCTGAACAATCAGTTTTTGCATCTAGGTTTGGGCTCTGGCTAGAGATACCTCCCACCCAAGGGGAGGGGTCTATGGAGCTGCCTGAACCTTCACAATATGAATATGCATAGATACCCATCACACACAAATACATGAAAACTTTTTTTTCCCCTAGGTCACATAAACTTTGAAAAGAATTCAGATTTTACTTAATTTGTGTTCCCATCCTTTCATACATAAGTTTTATACCAACTAGACACTATAAAAATATATAGCCATAAGCATACATATACCTATCACATACAATTCACACATACACACACATATATGTAATGATATAGAAATAATCTGATAGCTTTTATTTAGGCTTTTAATTTGCTGAATTCAATTTTTTCCTTAGACATACATTCCTGTGATTCCTATTTGTTTTTTTTTTTGTTGTTGCTCCAAATGATCCAGAGAGCTAGGCACTCCCTAAATTTACATGATAAATGTATCACTCTTTGGCAAAACAAGAGATAATTTACACTTTAAAGAAACAACCAAGAGGGCTGAAGAGTTTGATTCCCCAGTGCCCATATAAAGCCAGATGCACAGGAGGGCACATGTGTCTAGAGTTCATTTGCAGTGGCTGGAGGCCCTAGCACGCCCATTCTCTCTCTCTCTCTCTGCCTCTTTCTCTCTCTCAAATAAATAAATAAAATATTTAAAAAGATAATTATATATAAAAAAGAAACAACTTAAAATACAGAAAGTATAGGAAAAGGCCTCCTGAGATACAATGGTCATGGGGGAGGCTTATGAAAATTTAAATTGATGTTTCCCCTTTCTGTAAAAGTGCCAGGAGAGGGACACACCCTAGCAAAAGGGAATTTCTCTCATAAATAGAAATTTCTTTTATCAAAACAGCTTTAAAATAGCCATGTAAAATGTCAGAAAGTCATATTTAAGAAGTCTTTTGAATGAAGTTTGTTTTCTAATTAGTTCCTGGCTTTAGGCGAAGCCTTCGAAGGTATAACAGGAGAGCTTGGGTTCAAGAAAGTTGGAATTTCCAGCTACTTCCAGTGCACCTCAAAACTTAAAGAGTACCTGAATTAAAATTATAGACCAGCAGAGGGTCAAGTATAGTGGGAGACTTTATTTAAAAATGTTGTAGGAATTCCCCATGACAAACAGACAAAGCCTTAACAGCAAGAGGAGAGTGGAGTTTCATTTATTATTATTATGATATTAGGAATTTACGCCAACGGGCCAAGCATAGATGAAGCATTGGCAGTGAGCCCTGGTTTCAGAGGGATTTTATAGCAGGGCACAGAGATGTGTACATGGCATTAGACATGTAACTTAACAAGCACAAGGAAGCAGATGCCTACACCTAGCAACTTACACTTTTACAATGGGTTCTGGAGAAGTTCAGATAATCCTCCTCAGGTATTCTCCAGCCTCATCTTTTCCCTTACTTCCTGATCACAGTTAAAGCAATTACTTCTTTGTCTCACTGAACTTCAAAGCTCTCGTAGTTTCTCACCTCATGCTATGTGACTGGCCATCTGTGGCCTGCAGAATGTAACAATGAAAAAGGGGGAGGACAGTAAGCTTATGCTTATTTTGCTATAATAAAAAAGAAATGAGAAGGTGTAGAGATCTCCAGCCACTAGTGTGGAGAGAGCATGTGGCGAGGTTTTAGCCACATATCTATAAAATCTGTGCTAGCCAGCCTGCAAGGAAAGGAAAAGATCATGAGGAAATAAAGTTCATGTGGGAAAGAAGCCCCAGCCCCTCACCACAGCAGAAGCCCTTACCAAAGCCCTGGAGATTCAGGAGTCTCTCTGTTGACCAGCCATTTAGAAAAGAAGGGGACAAATTTCCCGTCCCAGTGATTATATCCCTGGCCCAGTTGAGCAGAGAGACAGCTGGTTGGTCTATCCATGACCAACCAGTTTCAGGATGAGGTTTGAACTCTAGTTAGAGACACCTCCCACTCAAGGGGAGGGTGTCAGGCATGAGATGAGTGGAGCCTGTCTGAAGGTACAAGTTTAAGTACACTCCTGGTTATCTTTGAAGGTTCTGGTCACCCTAACCTGTCCCAAAAGAATAGAACAAAATGTCTGTCTCAGCCTGCTTGACTGCATAGAGTTTTCAGGAAAGCTCAGCAAGCTTTTGAAAGCCTTTCCTGTTTATTTTAATGTCTAAGCATTTTTATTCATTTTGGAAGGGAATCAGGACGATTTCACAGTCTATAGGGCATCATGTCACACTACATTGCCCACCATGCAGCCTTCAGAGAAGTGCACACAGGTGCAGCTCTTGGGAAGAATTCCAGGGCCGGTGGGTATAAAACAAGATCAGGTTATATTAATGTATCTGTCATCTTCATTGCTGGGACAAAATAACTGAATAGAAGCAGCTTATGGGACGAAAGGGTTTATTTCAGGCTTCCAGTTGCAAGGAGAAGTTTTATCAGTGTGGAGAATGCATGGCTCACATCTTCCTACTCTAGAGAACAGCAAGAGTGAGCTGGTACTGGACACCCAGTCCCTAGACTGGCAAGGCTCAAAGTTGACCCCAGTGACATAACTCCTCCAGCAAGACCCCACTTCCCAAAGGCTCCGCCAACTCAGAACTAAGTATAAGGCTTAATTACAAACACATGGGGGGTGTGTGGCGGGCATTTTACATTCATGATAGCAAAATTAAGTAAAGCAACTCATACATCCTAAGAGATAGATTTGACTATGGGTGCTCAAATAGATCACAGGAATAGCTCCATCTAGGTGATTTTGAAGCTTTTTAAAGTTAAATTGTTCAAAGGATGCAATGTATGATTTTAAATATGTTTATCTATTTGCAAGCAGAGAGAGATAGAGAAGAGAGGGAGACAGAGAAATAGAGGAGAGAGGGAGAGAGAGAGAGAGAGAGAGAGAGAGAGAGAGAGAGAGAGAGAGAGAGAGAGAGAGAGAGAGAATGGGCACACCTGGCCCAAAGCTCATAAAGCTGCTGCAAAGGAGCTCCCAATGCATGCTCCATTGTGCATCTGGCCTTATGTAGGTACTGGGGTACCTGGTTTGTTAGCCTTTGCAGGCAAGCACCTAAACCGCTGAGCTATCTCTCTAGCCCCTGTAACTATAGTTAAAAAATTAAGTTGTCTATACAAAACATAGCTCTCATCTCAAAGGAATAGCAAAAAACTCTCTTAGTGGCTGGTAAAAGCTAGTGTTCTGTTAAGAAGGTTTTACCTCCTAGTGAAAATTATGTCAGGTGTGGACAGTGGAGGACTATCAATATGGCTAAGGGAGAAATGGCTCAGCAGTTAAGGTGCTTGACTGCAAAGCCTAATGACCCAAGTTTGAGTCCCGAGTACCCACATAAAGCCAGATGCACAAGGTGCTGCATTCATCTGGAGTTCATTTGCAGTGCTTAGAGGCCCTGGCATGCCCATTGTCTCTCTCTCTCTCTCTCTCTCTCTCTCTCTCTGTCTGTCTGTCTCTTTTCTCTCTCTCTGCATGCAAATAAATAATAAATAAAATATTTTTTAAAAAAGATATCCTAATATAATTTTAGCTCTGGATCTACAACATTCCAAATTTCTGAAAGCACTAACTTCTATCCAGTCAGTCAATCAATCAATCAATCATTCAATCAGTCAGTCAATCAACCTTGTAGACTTTCCAGAGTAAGTGTAGCTTTTTTTTCCTCTTAGAATTTCAATTGAAATATTATACCAAAAATACTTTGGTATACTTATATTTATCTAAATAGACTTTCTTCCAAAAATAAGAGTGGAAGGTGGTTTAGGAGATTCATTGTAAAGGTTTACAGATAAGAAAGCAGTGAGGTTCAGATAAAGATGTAATTCAAAAAGGTCAAAGTGTACACAGGCCATGAGGAGGTCAAGGTATATATTTCCTATAAACATAGTTTATAATTTTTGTTTCTAAAAGGGGTCCTGAAGTCTGCGTGGGACTTCCAGGCTGCTCAGGCCGTTTGTCCCACGCTTCTTCTGCTGGTCTCTGGCAGGCTGTGAAGCGTCTGCCCTGGTGACAGGACCCACCGGCAGGCACCTGGTGAGGTCCGCTCTGTGTTATAGCTCTGGGAGCAGCTGGATCTGGAAGACTTTTAGTCCAGATGTTCCTGGAATCTGACATATGCACTGCCGGATGCTGGACTAACCCTGGTGTCAGAAATCAGTGGAAGGAAACAGGTTTATTCAAAACCAGAGCCAATTGTCCATTTCAAATCTCCATCTAGATAAGGTTTTTTGGACACAGCATTTTTGTGTGTGTGTGTAAGAATAGAAGGGTGATAGGGTGCAAGTGAGTTAAGGACAGAAAGCCCATGTGCTAGGTAGGGGATGGGGGCTTCATCACTCACAGGCGTATCTCCCTTCCTTCTCTCTGGCAGAACCTCACAACTGTACTTTTTTCACCTGTAGCTAGTGAACTAGGACCCAAGAAAGAGTGCTCTCTGGCAGAAAGCATCAGGAAGGCAAAATAAATGGAGATGGGTGAGGGGACAGTTTTAATGAACCCATGTTCCACAGGGATAGTGTGTTAATTTTTAATGCACTTTTTGGAGCGACCTGATCTTTTTCTGAGTTGTTCTTAAAAGCTTAGAAATGCCATTGAATGTGATAACTACTGCACTACGGACTTGGAGAAATGGAGGTCATGGGAGTGTATTTTGTCAATATTATGGGAGTTTTCAATAAAAAGTTTTAAAATAACTGGGCGTGGTGGCACATGCCTTTAATCCCAGCACTTGGGAGGCAGAGATAGGAGGATTGCGGTGAGTTCAAGGCCACCCTGAGACTACAGAGTGAATTCCAGGTCAGCATGGACTAGAGCGAGACCCTACCTCCAAAAAACAACAACAGAAAAAAGTTTTAAACTAAAAGTACCATTGGAAATAAATCTTCCATTCTGGTTTTAAAACAATTTTTCAACTGAACACAAAAATTATATCAATTTTAGAATTTCTAAAGATCCCCTTTTTAACCTTTGACCTTCTAGGCAGAGGGTACTGTTTGTTTTGGCACCCCTCATAAAAGGTGCTCAAGGTGTTAGGCATTTTGGTGGAGGTGATATGGGAAGGGCTAGGCTTGAATGAACAATTTTCTGTAATTTAGATGTGACCGAGTCATGGCTGTGTCTTAGGTCAAGTGTACTGTTTGTGAGCTTTTTCCTTCAAAGTTTCACCCTTGAGTTAATTTTGCTCTTTTATCTGTCTTTGGAAACCCAATTACCTTACTGTAAGAGCTCTGGGTGTTGAGAAGCCACATAACCAGCATCTAAGTGTACCTTCTACCTGAATAAATGTCCCCAAAACATTCTCTTATCAGGGTCCCTGTGAGACCTCTGAACATCAAGACAGTCGTCCTGACATTTCCTGATATTTTCCCCTTCAGTCTGTGGTTGCCTACAGCATCCTATTGGGACTTAAAGAACAATGTCTTTGCTTTTCTTTGAAGTGAGATTTGCTCTCATAGGCTTTTATCGGGGTCAGACTGAAAAGCTTGGTCCCAGTCCAAGGTAGATCTAAATCACAAAGAAAAAAAGAGAAAAGCAACTGCAGTTTACAAAAACCCTTACACAAAATCAGCCAAAACAAAACCCCAGAGGAGCCTTACTTGTAAATAGCCCTGCCTGCATCAGATGCCTGACCTCTTGCCCAGGAAGGAGAAAGAAGTTCCAATAATTAATGGAAACAACCTGTTCTCATCCCAGACCCAGATGAGAAGGGGGAAAGGTGGGAAGGTGGGAAGCAGAACCTTTTAGATATGGAATTCTACTCCTGTTCCTGATGGAGAGGAGTGAGATGAAGCTCTCATCTAAAGCACTGGGATACATGGGGTCCTAAGAGTGTCCCCTCATCTGAAGCTGAACCCCCGAGCCCAAGAGCACAATGGATTCAGGCTGTCATATTAGAAGCTGAATCTGAGAAGAGCTTCTAGGGAAGCAAAGAGAGTCACTTCAGTGTCATTCGTGGTCATTAAAAAGCTCAACCCAAAAGGCAAGTTGAGGCCCATTGAGGGTTACTAAAAAAGAGTTTATTAGAGTCAAAGCAAGGGGTGGCCATTCAAGAAGAAAACAAGAAGAAAGCCTGGAATAAGCCAAGATTTTTGGTCTTGGGGAATTTTCTTATTGTCTTTGGGATTAAAGTGTGAGGTTAATGGCAGCCTTACATAGTCTACTGGTTAGTCTGTTGTCTGTTGATGAGAATAAAAGCCTTAGGAGAGTCCTCTTTGTTTCACAGGCATTAAGGGTGAGCTGAGATGTACAGTGTAATATTTGATTGTCTATATATTAGTGGTGTTCTCACCACTGAGATGTTAATCTCAGTAGATTACTACTTTTCTTAAAGTAGTAAGATATGTGAGTCTATGAATAAATAATGTTGGTGGGCCAAAGTGCAGTTTAGGTTTCTAAATTAAAAAGCTAGATACCATTCTAAAATGTGAAATATATCACCATGTAATATACCATTATATAATTGAATGAGAAATACAGTGTTACTAAGAATTTTTCCATGTGTGTGGTGTATATATGACTTTTGTGGGTGTGTATGACACATTTGAGTGTGTGGGTTTGGGCATGCATGTACCCTGGAACTCATGTGGAAGCCAGAAGATAACTTCATGTGTCAGCCCTTGCCTTCCACTTTTCAAGACAAGGTCCCTTGTTGTTAACTGCCATGTATCCTAGCCTAGCTGGCCATGAGCTCCAGGGGATTCCTCTCTCTGCTTCCCATCACGTCATGGTAGTGCTGAGATTACAGACACTCTGGATTTATGTGGGGTTTGAGGATCCAAACTTACAAGGCAAGCACTTTACCCACTGAACCATCTATCCAGCCCAATGATCAATATTTTAATGATAAATTTATTTATTATTTGCAGCCAAATATTTATGTATTTTACAATTTTAACCACTTATTAATTGTGCAGTTCAGTGTCAATAGATATCTGCACATTGTTGTGCAAATCAATGATAAATTCTTAAAACCAAGTTCATATTATATCTTGTAGCTCTTAAGTTGTTTTCAAAATGGAAAAACCACACTTTTTCCAGAATTTCTGAGTTCAGCTTGACTGAGTCCAGTTGGACACAAGATGGTCAGTGATCAGTCAAAAATAAAGAAGGAGGAAAGGAGGATGCTGGATAAGTTATGCAACCTTCACCACTTTGAAATACATCCTAGTATATAGTGTAGGATGCCTGGATAATTCTATCTTTGCATGTGAGCCAGTATTATAGTCACATTGTAATGGGGTGAGCTGGGGATTAGAATTTAGATAATGCCCTGCAAAAATTCCAATGCACCCCAAAACTTAAGGAGTACCCAAATTCTTGTCTACAAAGTTAAAGAATTAAAATCATACACAACAAGATATTAAGGTATAGTGGGAGACTTTATTATTTAAGGGAACATGGGGAATTACAGAGTTCTCTAGCCACCAATGTGGGGAGAAAACAGAGAGTTTTAACAGAATTTATGCTCTTCAGCTAAACAAGCAGAAAAGGGACAGATCATGAGAAGGAAAGATTCACGTGGAAGAGAAATCCAGTCCCCCACCACATGCTTACCTTCCCTAGAGAGTCAGAAGTCCTTCTTCTAGGCCATGTGTGTGAGGAAGAGAGACAGGATTATCTATCTGTTCAGTGATTATTTCCTACCCCAGGTGAGCAGGGAGACAGGTGGTTGGTTCATACCTGACCAATCAGTTTTAGTGCCTAGGTTTGAGCTCAGGCTAGAGACACCTCCCACTCAAGGGGAGGGGATCCATGGAGCTTACCAGAACTGTCACAATATGATGGTAGACTATTTGTAATTATTTGTAAATTATATCTAAGTCATTGAAAACATCCTCAGTAGTTCACATTTATATCTAATGGGGAATGCGTGGTGTTGTCTCACAGAGAACAGGTGGCATTAGAGGGCATCGAGGTAGCCATGGTGCTCAATATGGTCTGATGTGCTGGAGTCTAGGGGAACCTGTAATGCTTTTTAGAAGAGTTGAATTTTGTTCATAGCAAAGTGTGACATGAGCATTAATTACTAGGTATTAAGGCAATGTGCAGAGTCAGGATTAAAATTTAGCAAAGCTCTTTAGTCCTCTTCACATCTTTTCTTAAATTACACAAACATAAATGAAGTGTAAAGGAAAGTAGTTGTGCTTTTTAGAAGAATACATTTCATACGTTTTTATTTTAAATTAAAAGGTTGGCCATTTTCCTTTTGAATGCATTTTTAAACATTAAATGAAATTCATTCAAAAATGATTTTATACCTGGCGTGGTGACTTATGCCTTTAATCACAGCACTCTGGAGGCTGGAGGTAGGATGATTGCAGTGAGTTGAAGGCTAGCCTGGACTACAAAGAGAGTTTGATGCCTCAAAAAAAAAAAAACCTAAACAAACACAAAAACACAAAAAATTTCACAGTATACTAGATTCCAGTGCATAATTTATTGATAATCTTATCTAATGATAAAGTTACATGTTCTTTCCTTAATAAGTTCCTTCATTAATAACCTAGGATGACTGAAAAAATCACTCATACACGAATATTTATGGAAATAAAAATTTTGATTATTCATTGTTTTCTTTACTCAGTCATCTGAATATTTGATCATAAATTTTTGAATTTTTGTCTTTTAATATTAACATTCACTAATAATGGTATAACAATATTAGCTGTTTAAGTATTTTTCATATCATATTAAAAGTTCATTTTAAAGTCTGTTGAAATTTCAAAATCTTGACTATTTTAAGTAGTAGGTTACATAAATAAATATAAAAATGTAGAGAATTTTTTTTATTGTTTGGCAGTTTCTGATGTTCTGATTATGAATTACTTAAACACAAAAGAGGGGTTGATGTTTGGATTGTTGGAGACTATTTCTATGTACATCTTCTTGGTCAAGTTCGGGTTTCTCCAGGTTGACTACCTCTAAGTGGATTCTGCTATATTATTATTTGTACATATAGATATTATTTATTTAAAGCAGAATAGTCTTGTTGGGCCAAAAGTCAATGTATGCAATTAGAAGTACATCTAGAATTAGTTCCTATCTTACATAAAGATGTATATTGCTTTCTTTCTGCTGAATGATGCCCAGAATCTAAATCCCTTGAGAGTTTCCACCTTGTCACTTTCTTATGTATCTTTATCTAACTTTCAATTTCAAGAGGAGCCTTGTGACTGCTCTTCATTTTTTGCTTTCTATTAAAAAAAGTTCAAGAAAGAATCTTAGAGTATCACTTGTTGGGAGTCCCTATTTGCTTATTATTTTCAGTATTTAGTATTTGTGTAAAATGAAATAAGAAAATAAAAGCTATTTACTCTAAAGGCAGAGAATGGAGTGGCTCATAGAATAGTTTGATTTTTTTTTTTGTGTGTGTATGTAAGTTTCTACAGTAAAGTATTTTAGGTGGTAATGGGAGATGATGGAATTCAGTCATTTAATTACTTACTACAAATTTAAAAATTGAAAACACCCCTGTAACAACTATGCATTCTCAAATAAATTTTGATAACATAAAACAAATCTTATGTCTCACATAATTCTAGCAGAAATGTTAGCATAAAACGAAATATTCCACGATGATAGGGCATCTCCAGTAGACTGATTACTGAAATATTTAATTTTAAGAACTGAGGTATTATCAGGACAAGCTCAAATGATAGTGTGAATCACCAGTTGCAATGCAGTGTAGCTGTGGGCAATTCAGTGTACATGAGGCTGAGCCTTAAGAAAACATCAGTCTCCTTTTATCTCAGTGGTAATTGCCTTTAATTGCTGGTTTTGCCCTTTCAAGTGCATCATCTCCACTGCTAAGCAGATGAGCAGATACTGGTCCTGTGTTATCCCTGACCAGAGCAATCTTAATTCACATTGTTTAGGAATGAAGCCTAGATTGTGCAGCATGAACTGCCATCCCGTGTCCTCATCCTGTGGTCTCCTCCTTCTTGTCATAGGAACTCTAGTTTAACATCAGACTCTTCTCCAAACTCAACTTCCTGTTACTTTACACATGTGACACTTTGCACATCTAGTTTCTTCCCCTTAGAACATTCTTTCTCTTTCTGTGTTAGCAAAACATGCCTTCAAAGTTTATATGAGACACCGCATCTTTTTTTAAACGTTTTTATTGGCTTAAAATTACATATATTAACACAACAATATGCTCCATATTATAGGTTCTCAGATAAAGCCATTGAATCCATTCAGGGTTGCCTTGGGTCCCCTTACCAGTCAGGGTTCTCTGCCTCTGAGGGGATCTCATAGCCAATTAGCCATCTGTTGATTACCCACCTAGGTTGGGTGCCACTATTGCACAGATGGGCACTTCTTGATTTGCTTGTCTGTGCCATATAGCAGTGTGTACTGCACTCTCAGGCCATTGGTCGGTGTAACTTGAAGATGCCTCTTGCCCACTCAGGATATTGTTGGTCTGGTTCCCCTGGCAGCTTGTGCAACACCTTCCAGCATTACCCAGGCTGCCCTTCTGGGAGCTGATTTCGTTTCTGGATTCAGCAGAGTCTCTCATTGTTGTGTAATATCATTCTATAGAATCTTCAGCAATAGGGTCTTATCTTTTGCCTAAGGTGGATATTCAAGGGCTGTGACAAACGTTTGTCTTTTTTTTAGGGACCATGTGGGTCACTCTGATCAACAGCTCATTGTGGGAGGTAACTACTTACCAGTTCAGGGATCCAAAGGTCAGCATCCTTTGTATCATTGGTAGGCTTCCACACCACCCCCCCTTTGGCACCCTATCTACCTCCAGAACTTGTTGTTCAGAAGATAGGTTTCTATGGAGTCAGATTATTGTTAGTTTAGGTTTATGTACATCTCCACATCTTTTGAGAAGGTTCTTGAAGTCTTTTTCTTTTCTACGTACTTTTATGTGTGGCACATACTATATACTTACCTTGAATTTGCTATCATTGAAGGTAGAACATCCATCTAATAACCACCCTTGATACTCAGACGATATTGGATCATGTTAGATTGAATTGCTAGTGTTTACATTATAATGCGTATGTGTGTGCATGTGTGCAGAAAAAGCAAATAACAGCTCGATACCCTGCCATGATCATGTGTTGATCATGTATAACTATTTGTCAGCTGTCCATATTGAGAAGCAAACTCAGTTTGGGAATGATAGGCGTGACAGTACTGGAAAGGCTCTGGGGAGAATTCATGTTTGGTTTTTCTTCTACTCACAACCCAACTTGCTCTTCATAGTTTATTCAGACATGTTTCAGAGATAGATGTATTTTTTGCAGTAATGTATTTAAAGAGATAACATATATACATTGTGAAGTTATGAGAAGGACTATGCTGTAAAAAGTCACACTTCAAGTTTGTCTCCCACTTTCCCGGTTTCCATTGGCCCTAGAGATCAATTGAAGATTTGTTATGCATATCTAAGCAATTATATAAATGTATGTATATGCTCTTTCCTACGTCAAGGAAAGAGTATGAAATACTCATTAAAACTTTTCTAGATCTTTTTTTAAAACACGACAATATGTATCTTGGAGATATAATTCAGCATGGTTGTATTGGTTATTATAGCCTACTCTGAGGGTCCTCAAATCTCTGTGCTTTGATGCTGCATAGATTCACATCGCAGGCCTACTACATATCCCTGAAAGTCAACTGTGGTGCTGATTCCTGTCATTATCTTCTGAGGAGTTAGGTTGAAGTGTCATCATCCTCTAGAATATTACCAGGCTCATGGCAGAGAAAAGGATTGGTAAATCATAGGTTGGTTCTAAGTCTCAGGTTTAGAAGTGACACGACATAGATGTATATCCACATTTTACTGGTCAAAGTCACTCCCTCTCCAAATTTCCACAGGATGGGGCTATATAACTCTTGTGGAGGGACAGGCATTAATTAAGAACCAGAGAGTTATAACCCATGCTGCATCCATCAGTAGAACATCAAGACCTCTGTAGCATAGTAGAGCTGTGTTGCTTCTATTGAATGGATGTGGAAGTTTATGAATGGTTATGAGACTATTTTTAAATCTTATTAAAATACTCCTGAAGGGCATTGTGTTCTCATCATTATAAAGAGCCTGGTAAGGCAAGATAAATGACTGCTCTCTAGAACTACTAGAAGGAACACAATGCATCTGGCATGTTGGTTCTTCCCCAGTAAACTCACTTGGAGCTCAATCTCCAAAAATGTAAGATAAGAAATTTGTTTTAAGTCATTAATTTCCTCTTAGTTTGTTATAGCAGCAACAAGAAACTCACACACTTGCTTTTCTGTTTTGCTCCTTTGAATAGTTGCATCATGTGCTGATGTTGTTGCTGAGACATTATAATGTGTTTAAAATATGGATAATAAAGACTTCTGCCCTAAGTTCATAGAAATTTCATCTTATATAAATGCATTTCTTACATATTAACTTTAATATCACTTTTTTCATTTCCAGGGTAAAAGTCTGTTGATGACTGATTGCTATAAATTAAATTTGAAAATTGATTTAAGGAGAATTGACATTTTATGGTATTTATTACAGGATTTTTTTTCAATTGCCACTTTAACTCATGCTTAGATTGAACTCATAAAGTTTTGGACATTTATTGGAAAAATAATTCTTAAGTAATTCCTATGTGGTTTAAATTTTATGACTTGGATCTTCTATTTCATTATATTTTATACTATTTTTACATATAAACCTTATTGTTTCTATAATTAATGATATATTCTCCCTCCCTCCCTAAATCTCACACTCATTTTGGTAGCTTCTCATTGTAATTTTCACTTCCATCATCCTCTTCTCTACAAGCATAGTTTAATCCTCCATTCTTTTTATAGCTGTAATTTGTTACTATCAATTTACCTAATATACATTGTTAGCAGTGATCTGGGGCCGTCTTTTTACTTATGACAGTGAAATGCCTCCAGTGTTGGCCCACTAAAAATAATTTTAAAATATTTATTTATTTATTTGCGAGACAAAAAGAGAATGGGATAAGCTGCTTCTAATGAGCTCCAGGCTCATGTGCCACTTTGTGCATCTGACTTATTATGGGTACTGGTGGATTGACCCTGGGTTGTCAGGCTTTGTAACCAAGCACCTTTAACCACTGCGCAATCTCTGCAGCTCAAAATAGTTTTTTCTGAAATATTTTTGAGGTAAAAACTTTTAAGGATTTAGCCATTGTTATGTTTAATCCTGAACTTGATTGGCTTTAAACGTGCCTAGTGATGAGTAAAGCACACCTCTGTTGTGTTTGTGACCATCCAGACAGGGGATGCTTCGCAGGGTTAGAATCTCTGCCTGAACGCTTCGAAGGGTAATGCATAATTATAGCTATGATAATGAAGCTGAAGATTAAATGGAGAGATGCCAGGAATATGAACCGTGTCGGAGTCAGCCACACACCACTGGAATGAATCTCCAAATTAGGCACAGTTTTGGGAGGAAAAGATTTATTGAAGCCACAGATCCATAATGGTGAAAGAGGTGAGCCCCCTTTCACAGGTCCAAGCTGAGAGAGAGAGAGAGAGAGAGAGAGAGAGAGAGAGAGAGAGAGAGAGAGAGAGAGAGAGAGAGAGAGAGAGAGAACATCACCATCACCATATACCAGTGAACAACAAATAGGCAGGGAGAAGAGCAAAGAGTTTTCTCCCCCTTTATATAGCCTTAGGGCAGTTCTTGCAATCCTATTCCAGACTTATTGGCTTCCTGAGTCTGGAATTTCCTTCCTGCACTGCCCTCTCAGGAAGGGATGTTCATTTTGAGCCTCCCTGAGCTTCCTTACATTCTGCCCCCTACTGTAGGGCTGCCTTCCTGTGAACTTCCTCAGAGACCCACCCAAGATAATTAAAAGAAGTCAAGTTCACAACAAAACTTAACCACCACAGACCATCTGCTGAGGGAAGCTGCAGGCAGTGGTCAGGGGCAGCCTTGTAGTGAAGGCATGCAGGCTGCCGTCAGAAAGCCTAAGCCCCTTTGAAGGTCATGTCAAGGCAATGTGTATTCCAGCTTCTGAACTTGGAATTGTAGAATGTAATGTTTGTCCTGCTGTGTTTTTATCTTGCTGTGGTTCTGTTCTTCTTGGGTGTCTCCTAGTTTTCCACTTTAGAGTTTGAAAGTTTACTCTACGTTGTTGGTATCTTGGATGCATGCAGTTGTTTGAAGTTTATCTTTGAATTTACTTTACATTTTTACTTTAGAACAAGGTGGAAAGTATAAAAAGTTCATAGAATTCTTGGAGATGAGCTGAATATATTTTGTATTGGGAGATGGACATGGGCCTTCTGGGAGTCATGGATGGATTGTTATGGTATAAATAAATGGTGTTTTGGTATCAGGTCAAGAGATAGACTTGACTGAATTGAGAAATATCTAGGAGATTGGTAAGATCTGAGAGGATTTACTAAGGGAGACACACCCTAAGTAAATGTTGATAGCACTATTTCATAGGCTGATCATCCAGATTGAATAAAAGGAGAATAAAGAAAAAGCCCATTCAAGTAGGCATTTTTCTTTCTCTGCTTCCTGGCTATCATGAGGTGCACTGCTCTGTCTCACCTTTCCCATCATGATTTGCTACACCCTCCGAAACTGTGAGCAAAAATAAATATTTCCTCCCTTATGTAATTTTGCATAGGTGTTTGGTCACTGTCATGGTTTGATCCAGGTGTCCCCCACAAACAATTGAATGTGTTCTGATAGATCGATCCTCAGCTGATGGCAGTTTGGGTTTTACAACCTCGATGAAGCTGTGTTGTTGGGGGCGGGCTTATGGGGTTATAAGCCAGCTTCCCCTTGCCAGTGTTTGGCACACCTTCCTGCCGCTGTTTGCAGTGCTG
>PVHP010005333.1:0-65768 GCA_004024765.1 Zapus hudsonius
ATAGGACTCAAAGAGGTGAGCAATAGATTAACTTGAGAATTTCCCTCTTCTTGATTTTCTGATGTATGTTAGTAAAGAAGACTTACCTGAACACATGTGAATATTCATGTTTTAGGCAAAAATGCTTGGCTAAGTCAACTTCTTGAGGTTTGAAGGACAAGATATGGAGCTCTGGAGTCGTACAGAGCTGGATCCTGCATCAGGTGAATGAGCCTGTCTGAGCCTCCCTGCTGTTGGTTCTAATGCGAGGCAATGGTAGTACTTTAATGTGCCACTTAGCTCCCTGGCTTTCATCAGCATTAGCTCAGGAGGTAACACAAATAAAGTGTATGGTACATTGTTTGGCACAAGGTCACAGGACAGCTTGTTGCTGTTGCCACCATTAATTACAGGAGATAGGAAGGGAGAGGGCGGATAGAACCAAATACCTTAGCTGGTCTCAATAGCTTGAATTCACAATGCAAGTCAATGGAATCCAATACCATAGGTAGGATTTTTGAAGAGAGTGAACTTGTCAGCCTTCCACTTTTGCCCTCTGAGAAATATCCTGTCCTCCATCAACCCAGCAATGAATCTGTAGTAGATTCTCATCTGACACATGTTTACTAAACCCAAAATCCCTTCAGACCCCTAATTTCATGACTCTCCTTCCCCATCCAGTCTGCACTTGCCTTTCTTCAGCTCAATTATGGACACCTCACACTGGAGCTAGGAAACTGGGTTTGGTGGTGCTGTTGTAGCCATGGCTTCAACAAGAGGAAGAAGAGCCAGATGCAAGATGGCCTTCCTCACAGGAGCCGGACCAGCTTCATCAGGAGGTGAACGTAACTGACAATTTAAGGATTGTAGAAGAGGCTTAAAACTAGTTAAATTCCTGAAGGCACATTTTTTTCAGGAACCATTACAAGAGTAAAATTGTCATTTAAATATGAGCAAATTTCCAGACAAAGCACAAAAACGGAAAAGAACATGGCTCTGCATAAACAGAGACAATGTGTGGTGAAGGAGTTCCATGCTTTCTGGAGTCTGAGAGAATGACGATGAGGGACAGAGGGAGGGAAGGAATGGAAGAGAGAGTTTAGGACTAAGTTACCAGACTGCAGAGCTTGGATTTCTAACATCCAAATATTTTTAGTGGCAAAATACTTTTCCTCCCAAGCAAAATTTTATGCAAGTCCAGAAATATCAAAAAAAGTAAAAAGAAAAAATATTTTATTTGAGGAAAGGGTGAAGAGGCTGGAGGTTAATGGATGGGCATTCCTTCCTACAGTTGCTACTCCTTATGGTGCCCTATGGGGTACAGGGGCTGAGGAGAACAGTTAGAAACTACTTCTGTGGACAACAAGCAATCAAGGTAGTGTTGAAACAAATCAGAGGTTGTCACATGTTGGATGTTTTGACAGGGTTTTCTTCAAAGGAAGGGAGAACATTAAGAGCACCCGGAAATGGAGTCCTGAGAATTAATGATGAACTCATTCAGCTAAGAAAGATGTCGTCTTGATTTTTTTTTGAGAGAACCGGCAGAAATGAGAAAAATTCTTTTAGTCTAAAGCATTGAGTTTGGCAAATTGTTGAAAAGGAGTTGCAGAGTCAAAGTAGATTTTGATCTTGATAAATTAGGTAAATTATGAAATGACTAACTTTGATGGAAATGAATTGACATGGGACAAGACACTCGGCTAGAGGTCAGCAAGATGGCAGACTTATAGGGACAGAGTTTAAGAGCATAACTTGAGAGTCTTTACTAGATAAAATAATGGTGTCTTCAGGAGATAGGACTCGGGGGCACGAAGAAGTCAGGGAGAAAGGAGGGTGGAGATCTGGATGCCTGGAAATTCAACAGGTGAGGAAAATATGAAAGCAGAACCCGAAAGGTTAAACAGGTTAGAAATGATGATGATATGGAGGACGCAGGAGCATTAGTGTCTAGGGTGGCTGGCAATGAGAAGGGGTTTAGAGAAGTTTAAAAAAAGACACAGACACGGGATATCTTGGCTGGGAATTGGTTTTGTAAGTGCGGTTGGCAATACAAATGTTGCAATAAGAGAAGCACTGAATAGAAATTGAAGAGATAAAGACACCCCCATGGTGGATAATTCTGATGTACTAAGAAAGTGATTTACAGGACTCATCCCAACAATATGCTCTGAAACCTTACCTCCCCACAGTGGGCCACAATGGCCTCCTACAAACTCCAAGGAGAATTTATTAGCTATCCTAATTGTTGGGATTTATCATTCCATAATTCACCACCTACCCAAGATTATAGTATTATTCTCTTGCATAATTCTTAGTTCCTAATAGTATTTTTCTAAGCTTCTAAGTTGACGTTAAGGCAATCCACGTGGTCTCTTCTATCACTAGTTTCCCTGGCCTCCAACATGCAGACCACCTATGAACTCTGAACTTCAGCATACTTTCTAATATTTCTGAACTGATATTTAAATGTTCTTTTCTGCTCCTTTCTAAAACTCCCCTTGGCTGGAATAAAGTTGAATCATTTTTTAAGGTGAAGGTTTCTTGTCCTGCAAAGAAACTTGTGTTCCCTCTAAATTGGTTGTGTATCTCTCTCAATCATTGTCTGTTTCTAATATCCTGTACCACTAGCATACCAGTATTATATCATTCACTTAACTGGATCCCTTGGTAGTCCTTCTGAGAGTGGAGAAAGTGACTTAGTTATGGCTTTCCCCCAATACCTAGCATAGATGAACAGTAAGTAATTCAGAATGTGGGCCCAGGTGTTTGAGAAAGAAGTTATATGGAAACAAATGGACAAGAAGAAGAAAGAAAAAGAAAGAAAGAAAGAAAGAAAGAAAGAAAGAAAGAAAGAAAGAAAGAAAGAAAGAAAGAAAGAAAGAAAGAAAGAAAGAAAGAAAGGAAAAGAAAAGAAAGAAGAAAAAAGGAGAGAGGAAAGAAGAAAGAAAGAATGAAGAAAGAAAGAAAGAAAGAAAGAAAGAAAGAGAGGAAAGAAAGAGAAAGAAGGAAGGAAAGAAAGAAAGGAGAGAGAGGAAAGAAAAAGAAAGAAGGAAGGAAAGAAAGAAAGAAGAAAGAAAAGAGAGAGAGGAAAGAACAGGAAGTAAGGAAAAGGAAGCAAAGAAGGAACAAAGGGAGAAGAGAAGGAAAGAGGGAAGAAAGGAAGGAACCTGATATAATTTGGCTCTAGTCTCATTCTCAGTATTAATAACTGAGTGATCCTGTTTACTCATCTATAAAGCTAACACAGCATACTCCATTTCTTCTAGGATAATTTTCCTCTCAAATTGGATTAAATAAGAAATCAAGCACTTATTTTGATGTCTTTTCTTCCTTAATAGAGTTAGTGCATAGCTACAGTCTGTGGCTCCCGATAAACTTTATGTCTAAATAAAATATTAACTTCAGCCTGGGATTTTACTTGCAGAAAAGCTACCATCATTGAAAGATGCTGCACTTTCCTTCTCATTGTTGGTGGAAAGTACCAACAAAAAGCAGGTGATGGGGGGAGACAGTTTATTTATTTTAAAGATTTGAGGGGGAAACTCCATGATGGCATGGAAAGGGATCAGACAACCAGACATCACCTCCTTGGCCAACATCAGGTGGACAACAGTGGCAGGAGAGTATTTCAAACATTGGAAAGGGGAAGCTGGCTATAACACCCATAAGCCTGTATCCAACAACACACCTCTTCCAGCAAGGCTCCAATTCCCAAATTGCCACCAGCTGGGTAGGGATCGAGCATTCCAAATCCATGGGTTTACAGGGACAACTAATTCTTAGCACCACAAAGGACATCAGGCTACTTAACAAAATAGTCATTTTTAGTGCACTAAAGATCAACACCCAATATGTGGTTATGTGGGCAGGTGAGTAAAAACAGAGATTTAAACTTGTTCTCAGGCATTAGTAATTTATTTACCATTGTGTTTTAATGTCTGATTGCACAATGGCAATTCACTGGGGTCCAGCAGACATCATGATGACTTTCATAGCTTTAGTCACAACTGTTACACAGAAAGTCACTGTTTCCAAAACACACGGTGCTTTCTTGACCTTCAAAGAAGTGACAGATTTTTAAGTCACTTCCTGGCTATGACAAACCTCCTAATTTATAGAATTTCAATTTAACTAATCTCATTGAAACAAATGACTCCTATACCCTACTGTTTCTCATCTTTACCAAAAAGTTAAGTTTCACTTAACAGAACATTCATCAATGAGGAAGAAAATGTACACAAATATAAATAAAAAAAGGAAAAGCCAACACCTTTCAGGATTTTTTTCCCTATGTAAGCTAAATTTCCTTCCATTCGAAACAGAATTACTTGTTCGGGAGGTTGTTAAGTGTTACCAGCTGCTCTGGGCAATGTAGTTTTAGAAACAGAACCCAGAAGAGAAGGATGAAGAGGGGAAAAAATAAAGGTGTGGGGGTGGAATAGAACTATATTGAACCAGTTCCCTGGATAATACCTGGCACAGAGAGAGAAGAGAAGAGAAGAGAGAGAGAGAGAGAGAGAGAGAGAGAGAGAGAGAGAGAGAGAGAGAGAGAGAGAGAGAGAGAGAGAAAACTTCAGATCATAAACAGTAAGCAGAATTTTCATTTGACTGGCCTACAATAAATTTATTTTGCTTCGAAAATGAAATGGAACAAGAGAACAGACATACCTGCTTTGTGTTAAAGGAAAAGCATGCATGAACCTAATCCAGGAAGAAGTTGTTTAAGACTGTACATCCATGAGAAAATATTGCCTCCATCACAGTGCCGGCCGGGGTCCCTGTTAACGCGGGTTTTCAACTACATAAATTAGATGCACGCTGGGGCCGTCACAGCAGTCACAGTGCTCACATCAGTGAAGCTGCTCCTTTTTCCTCCTCTCCACTCCATCCCTAACTCATGAAGGCCTTACACAAATATGGGAATTATCACGCCAATGGCAAATAACACTCTGAGATGAAGAGATCCACGTAGACAGACTGCGGCAATAAAACGGAGGCTTAATGAAGCGATCCTCTTGCTAAGTATGGGATTTAGGAACCAAAACGTTGGGAACTGAAACATCAGCGAAGGCTCTCAGAACAGCGTGTACCAAATGCTTTTGATGAAGTTGAGGCTCTGCCCGTTTATCCAAACGTAATGACACTTCGTCTTCAAGGCCCACTCCACTATGTCACGTTCATATTTGCATCCCGTAATGTGAATGTATTAGCCTCAAATTGGTTAGTAATAAATCATCATCAAAGAAATATGTTTATTTTTTTAGTTTTAGTATTCATGACTTGCATGATCCTAGACCAACATATATTTAGTGCCGCAGAGCAATGAATCCATAACTTTGAGAGAAACAGCTTTATAGATCATTAAGGCCTATGTTGCCTTAACACTTAATCACATTTTCACTAATAATATGACATAAGTCCTTTACCTAAAGAGTGAAAAATGAATGACTCTGGCCTCCTACTAAAAAGTCCTCTACTTGACCTTCGCCAGGCTAGAGGGAAGCCCCGCATCAATAGGCTCCTTGAGCCAAGAGACAGAGCTTTCAGTTAAAGCCCTGCGAGTCCTCCAGGCTCCGCTGTAACTTTGAACCCAGGGTCCCGGCGTGACGTCGCAGTGAGCCCTGGGTCTTCTGGAGAACACCTCAGATAGCTGGCTCAACAAAGACAAATATGGCAGCAAAAAATAAATCTGCCATTTTTAACCTTTTCAGGGAAAGTAATCCACTTATTGGCTTTAGTTAAAGCGTCTTACCTTTCTTCCCCTTTTTGTTGTATCTGTGAGTAATTTCCCCAGTCACATTGTTTATAGGAAGTGAAGTTATTCGTAATCATGCCTTAAGAGTATGTATACAAACTGGACATCCTAAAAGACCACTATGTATTAAATTCCTGATTGTTTGACATAAATTCTCTCTCTCTCTTTCGGTCAGACAGGAATCTTCTCATTTATTTACGAATAGGTTAAGACCTTCCCCTTGTTTCTAACTATGTTTCTAAGTGCTAACATATATTAAGTAAATGTAGAACCTCTTCTGCATAGGAAACAAATTAAGTTGGTTAAACATGGAGAAAGACGAAATGTAATTCATCTCTTGTCATGTTTATGAGATCTGAACTCATCTCATATGAATGTTCCAATTTGGCTGTGGAAGCAGATGGGCTGCTTACGATAAACCATAACTACAGACGCAGAGTGTGATAATATAAATCATAAAGAAGATAAATAACAAAATTCTTTTAAAATAACTCTGGTTAAATATTTAGACAGCCAATTTTTAAGCTTACTTGCACACAAAAATAGTACTCACATATCTAGGAAAGGAAAGAATGGTACTCTGTCATAACATAAATATAATCTAAATTTAAACACTGAAGACTCGAGATATTTTAAAAATTTGGGTGATTTTTAAGGGTAGTGAACAATAAAACAGAAGGCCTCTCACTGCTAGCCATAAAAGAGAAGGCATTTAGAAATATCACTTTATACTCACTCCAAATCCCATTTCACTATTCCAGAATGAAGTAAAAGGATGATATTCTACAACTGGGGGAAATTAACATTATATTCTTGTTGGGTACCTTATTGGACCACACGAGATATCAATGTTTATCAATTCATGACCTCACACTGCTTAGAATTCATGGCAGTATTACATTTATGTCTGTTCACCTCAAACCTCCTGGCCAGCTAATCTGATGGGTATATTACTAGGAAGTAAAGTACAGAGAAGTGACTTGTTCAAGGTCACAAACTTGTATGTGATGCATCCCGGGTGTGAATGACATGTTGGACTCCTAAATTGGCACTAGCCTTCTTAGCCATTGTACCCTGGACAATGTTTAAAGAAAGGAAAATATTTGAATTAAGAGAAATTTGGAGAAGATATTCTAATGCATAAAATCACCATCCAAAGCCCATAGCCCATATTTTGAAGACAGAAATAAAGTGATAAAAGGGGAAAGCCAGTATAAATTACCATCTCGACAGTGGGGAGAATGCCCTAGGGCAGTCACATTACCCATTGATATAATTCTGCCCTTATGGGAGGATCACATCTATTCTCAGGTGGTCACTATGTCTTGAGTGGGAGACTTTTTAAATAAGAAGGCTGCTTGCTTCTGTTTGCAAATGCTGACCCTTTGTCCACCTCAGCTATGGATTCGTGGAAGTTAGCTGTGTTCCCTCCATCAGCAGATGCATTTGAAAGTGTTGTATTGTTCATTTCTCTCCTTCTGCCCTTCCACCCTTTCATCTTCTATTGTTTACAGAGCTCCCTGCTACTACGCTGTGTAGTAGCTGCCAAACTGTAGACAGCGTCGCCATGGGCCTAAACTACAGGGAGCTTACACCCAGCCAGAGCACGGGCTGAAGGATCAGAGCTCAGAGTAGTGGCTACATCTATAGGAGCAGGTGCCAGAAAAAGGACTAACAGGGCCCATGTAAGATTTCCCAGATCAAGGCAAGTCTCAGCTCAGAATGAGATAAAGTGCATGAAGGTATTCCAAACTGGAGTGTGTAGGGCTTGTTTTATGTCGTCAGCAAGAGAAAGAGAGGAAAGAGAGTGAGAATGGATAAAGAAAAAGGAGATGAAGAAAAATACCTTTCTCATATTACGGTAAACAAAGAACAAGTAAAGGCATCAAACTTACGAAATTGTGTAGATATGTTGGACCTCTTTCAAAAAGTAAAGAAAATGTGTGGTGAAAGTCATTGAACAGAAAACAGGGCAGGGAAAGTGGTGATATCCACTAGTATTGATCTGTCTGATCTTAGAATAAAACATTTCCTTAATGGACTGTTCAGGAGCCTGAATATGAACTATCCTGGGCACAAATCTTGAGATCACAGCCAGTGGTCTTGAATCGTTCCATGAAGGCCTGGAAAGAAATCCCAGAGGCTCCTACTCTCAAGTCTCTGAGCACATGCTCCGTTATATTGCTTGTTTATTTCTGGTTGAATATTTCAACTTAGAAATAACAAATTACAATATTAGATCCCATACCTTATAGGTACAATTTTGTAAAACGTATCTCAGAATCCAAGGCAGTAATGTCAACCACAAGGGATCAGACTGACACTACTCAGATATAACTATTGTTTGAAGTAAAGGTGTACACTGTTCTTCCTCTCAGGAAAAAAAATAAATCCGTCTTTCCAAAAACTTCAAATAATTTTAAATGAAATTTTGATGTTTTTTACCTATATGGTGACCAAGTAGATGTTTTCTTAACCTGTAATTCCTCCGGTTGAAAAGTTCTATATCAAAACTTCTTTTTGTTTATAAATTGTCAACTACCCAAGCAGCATTTGCCATATTCACTTTGTATCATGAAAGGTTGATCAAGAGACTATAAACTGTCCAACTCACTAAAAGGAATTATATCCACTGGGGTGACCAAATTGTCTACTGCAGTCAAAAGTACACTTATCCTTCCAGATTAAAAAAAAAAAACACAGTTTGGGGCTAGTGAGATGGCTCAATAGTTAAAGGCATTTGCTTGCAAAGCCTGATGAACAAATTCAGTTCCTAGGTATTCACTTGAGCCAAATGCACTAAGTGGCACATACATCTGGAATTCACTTGCAGCAGCAGGAGGCTGCCCATATTCTCCCTCTCTCTCTCTCTCTCTCTCTCTCTCTCTCTCTCTCTCTCTCTCTCTCTCTCTCTCTCTCTCCAATGCAATGAAATGCAAATGAATGTTTTTTAATATATCAAAGCCAAAGAAATAGACTGAATGTGATCAAAAATACCTTCGACCATTAAAATCTCAGGTGAGCATAGGTAGATGTAAATATCGTACTGTCATTAAGGAGAGGCAATATGCTGTCGGCTGTGACTCAGAGAGATGGCGCACACACACCAGGTACAACAGTGTAGCGGGAATGTTTGAAAGTTCATCTATATCCTGCCTCAGCCACATATCATTCCTGTAAGTTATAGAATTCAATTTCCACATTTATATTTAATATGTTACCACACCTGCCCTATTTGAACAAATCTGTTTTAACCATGAAATCCATTAATATTTAAATAACTTGAATAAACATTGTAAAATGAATATTCCTATTTCAGTTCATCTTTAACCATATATTCCCACTGTCACAATTCCACCGCAATCAAATTAGGTCCTAAATAGACTGTTGGTAAAAGCAAGCTTATTGTCCTGATATCAAAACTTGACCAAGCCTGGCAGTGTATCTCCTTGCATGATCAGCGGCTGGCACATCCAGAGCACAAGTCTGACCTTTGTGAAATGTAGAATATGGTTAAATCAAAATCCTGCTCCAGAAGCTGTGCTTTGCACTTCTGACTTTAGAGAAGCTTAAGAGCATTTCATTTTATCAGGAGGGGAGGTTCAGGCCCAGAGAAGGTACAGCTCTGAGATGGATCGTGTTTTTACTGACTCACAACCATTTCTCATCAGGCTGCGAGATAACTTTTATTAATGCCAATTAATTCTTTGCTCGGGCCTGTGTGACTTTGTAACCTTCTACTTAGAAGAAATCAATTGCAGGAGCCATAATAGATGCTCTCGCCTTCGCCTTTGCTTTTCTCGGACAGCCCTTCAGGTGGTCTGGGGTAAGAGCTAAGGATGCATTGCAGCCTGAGGGATGATTGAATGAAAAAATATGGGGGATGGGAGCAGGACCTACTTGGATAGACCAATTTCCCACCACTGCAAACCAGACCAATTGATTGATGAATCCTCGCTCTGACAAGAGGCAGCCTTCAGATTTCATCACATAAATACTCATTCAACTCAAATTCTGCTTGACAAGCCTCAGACAGCTTTGTTCTGTCAGAGATATCATTGGGAGGAAAAAGCACCATTAATCATCCTTAATTAACTTTACCATAGTCTGCTGAAACCAATACACTGTCTGGCTAAACCTCTAACTTAGCCAGGATTCTACAGTTATCCAACAGAAAGGAATTTTTAAAGTTCCCTCTTTCCTACTGCTATGGAGCATAGGAATCCAGTGTGAGTTGACTTCTCAAGAAGCCATGACCAGGGATTATGTGAAATAGCTTATCAGTGAGTACAGTCTTCTCTAGTGGAAACGTCATTCTAAATATGACCAGCTTGCATCATATGGTATTTTATACCTATATCTCACTCCATATTCAGAAGCTCTAATATTTCCTTTCCACTTCTCAGTTATCCTATGCTCTGAGAGATCATTTTCTATGTAGAAAAAAAGAAAAAAGACCTAAAAAAACAATAATAAAACCTTAGTTTGAAACAGAGATTTTTGAAACACAAAGTTGTCTTGAAAAATATACACTTGTACATATGCCTCACATTGTAAAATACCTTACACTTTTCACAAAGCTTCAACATGAGACAGGACCATATGTTGATTTTTGCTTAGTACCATTATTGACCTTTTGTCTCTTTTCCAAACTTATTCATTGGGAAGTCTGGATAAAAGGGGCCATAATTCAGAGGTGGGTAAATCGCTCAATGTGTAAAGTGCTTGACAAGCAAGCATGAAGACCTGTGTTTAGATATCCAGAACTTATATAAAAATGCCAGGCTGGTGATGTAATCCTGGGGCTGGGAAAGCCCAAACAGGAGAATCCCCAGGACTTGCTGGCCAGATTATATACTTGAATGAGTGAGTTTCTGGTTAGGTGAGAGACCCTGTCTCAAAAAAAATAATAATAAGGTAGAGAGTGATTGCGGAAGGCACCTGACTTTGCTCTCTGCTCTCTGACCTTCACACTCATGCACACAAATGTACACAGGTCTCTCTCTGTCTCTCTCTCTCTCTCTCTCTCTCTCTCTCTCTCTCTCTCTCTCTCCTCTCTGTGTGTGTCTTTTAATAGTCACCTTTCCTTCTAATAGAATGGCTCCGTTGGGTAGTGGGAACATAATACCACATAGAATATGCCTGGGCAGTGAGTGGAGAAGACAAACCCTAAACCCAGAATATTAACATAATGTCGTAAAAGTAGACATTGACTTAACATGTTACAGTAACACGTCATGGAGACCTGATTTAGTCTAGAAAGAGCATTCATAAAGCTACTTCCTGTGATGCAACAATTAATCAGAGGACCCATTGGATATAAGAATTTTCTGAATAAGGTAAAGGTGGGAAAAACCTGAGTATAGAAAGGCACATGTGAGATTTATGAAATCACTCATTTATTGAATATTTATTGATAGAATTCTGTGTGCCTGGGTTTCATATACCTGCCATATTATTTGTACTGACCTATTAGTTGACTGAATATTACTTGGGAACACAGGGAGAATACTAGATAAACAAAAATATAGATCTGAACTAGGAACTGATTTTGGAAACAGAGAGCAAAACTGAGACATTCTGGAAGGACAGTCATCATCTGAAGCCTATTTTAGGGATACTTCTGCTTTTTCCCATTGGTCTCTATCCTAGCTGCTGCTGAGCACATTTCAGGTGAGGGAGACCTTCATTTGCATTGTAGTGGTAATTGGTGTAGAGGGAGAAATGATAGGAGGAAATGAAAAGAGAAAAACTGTCATTCTTCTTTCTGGTACTGAGTTAATATGATTCAGTTTGGGGATTGTTCCCTAAACACTGTGGACTTGACATACATCATACATAGCTGCAGACATTTCTGGGTCTTAGTAACACTAGGAAGATTACCACTGTTCTTATACCAATCCCAAGGAGACCATGTCAAGCTGGGATTTGATCAGTGGTCATTTCATGAAGCATATACTATATATGTGCTTTCAAGGTCAACGGGTGAAGTACAAAATCATATGCTCTAAAAGTCTGAGTGAAACTTGTTGATATTATCCGTTCAGAGAAAACGCAGTCTCGCTTATGTCACTCAGGATATTTAATATCAGGTTATATTAAATGTTCTGTTTGAAGGAAATGGAGCTAATTAGAGTCACACAAAACGGAGTGGAATTGTAGGACTGTGGATGTCCTTCTTAATTTCAAAGGTCAAAACTGGCATTTATTATGTTCAATGAATGTCTTTTTCAAACCATGTGCAAAGTTAAATCGGTTTGGGTCTGACCGATTCAAAGGTACTCCTTGGTTCCCTGCTCTGCTACAGTAATTGACTTGGTCAGACTTCATAAAGGTCAAAAGAACAGACTCTGTTCATGTTATTTCAGCTAATCACAGTTCTCAAATAAAAATTTAAGAGAACTGATGTTTCAAAGTCACATTTTCTCTCTGCAATCATATGTAATTTAAAATTATATAATAGCTGTATCCAAAAATCACTTTTTATTTAATTACATTTTAGTAATAGAAGACTCAGTGGGGGGGGGGGAGTTATCTAGAAAAAAATCCAAAGAGAATTAAGAAAACCATGGGAAACTTGGCATTTAACAGAGTTCTAATGAATGCAATTGGATGTGGGCATTCTCAAGGAAAAAATTTAGGTAGACATAATGCCAAGCAAGAGAGAAAACGAAAACTATCTCAGGTGCAGTTCACAGGGTGTGCTGCCCAGCAGTGTCATGTCTTGTGACAATTAAGTCTGACGGGACTTGAAGGATCACACTGCAGATTAAATCTGCTGCTGTGCAGAAGGTCTTCCCTACACTACGCAGGGCCATTTGCTCAGGCCTGAATTTCTTGTTGGAAATAATGTTTCCAGCCAGGATTTCTCTACTCTGCCCCACAGGAAAGGTCTCCCACTCACCATGTTGCAGACCATCATTTAAGTTGTGCATGGAATCTCCTGTCTTCTTCTCCTGAGACTTTCCTGACTAATCACTGATCACATGGTTCTTTCTCTCCCTCCACAACGCCTTATCTAACCCTGTCACTCCCCCAAGCTGTCTTGCCCACATCAATCTGCAATATACATTCACCCCCTTGGCCTGGAGAGAATGAAATCTTGATTGAATATGTACATCTGCTCAAAGTGTATTTAGTGGCGTGTCCATCTTTCAAGTGGGCTCTGTAAGTGTTTTATCTCCCACACCTTAAATGACAGAGAACATATTTACTTAATGTGCTTTGCTCTGCCTAGCACATCGCCAAATGTTGATAACATGTAATACATGCATTTCCTCATGCCATATTCCACTGTAATGTTAGACAGGATGTGTCTATCAGCAGGATAAGAGGCAGGAAGAAAAATCTCTACAATAAAAATCAATTTCCTATTGAGTCATTTTCAAGTTCAGTTTTAATATCACATGAATAGAGTGAAAATGAAATAAAAATGGGGGAGGGAGGCTGTACTAATCGCCACAAGATGTAGGCTGTCTAAATTAAATGGCTTCTTTTTCACTAGGTAATTAGAAACGGGCCACACCCTCAAGCACAAGTCATTGAGATGGGCCTTTTTCAAAAGGAGAAGATGTCCATTCAAGGTTGTGTAAAGTTTAGAGATATTTTCAAGACCCAGTTGTACATTTCCATGATAAATATTTTATGGTGGATTACTCACCAATCATTTGATCCATAAATCATACTGACCATTTTTAAACCTGGATGAAGTCCACTTTTCCCTGTGTCAAAAGCCAGACTGGCTAAACAATTTTACGTTTCCAATCATGCTTACAGAAACATAAAATTTATGTATGGGATGAGAGAGACATTTCATAGATAATTTTTCTGGCTTTACTACCAAGCACATTCATATTTTTCTCCTAAATCTAAAACCAAATGTTTGCTTTACTAATATTTTTCCTGCCTACTGGATTTTTCTTTCCTTCTTCTATGTGGTCACTCACAGCCTGGCCTTTGTGTATTCTCCCAAGAAAGAATTGTTTATTTATGTTAGCGCTCCTTTCTGGGGCTCCCCATAGACTATGTTTCCAATGGCACGTGGAGTTACTAAGCTTTTATTGTTGACAAGCGGTAGGTGGGATCCAAGCTTTTGTGGTTAAATTGTTTATTGATAATTACCTGTTAATTACCCCGCTGCCTGACTCCTGTAATTTACTGTAATCATTACTTTCCTCTTTCTTGAAAACACTGCATAAAAAAACAAAAAGTGAAGACAAAAATTACACTTTCTTGCCACCTTTAAAAAAAGATGGCTTCTTAATTAAAACCAGTTAGAATCAGAACAGTTCCTCATTGTAAATATTTAGATTAGAGAAAGCAAACCCGTTTTATTATTGTAATTATAACTACACCTAAGTGATGAACATAATTTTGGGTGGCAATCACTAAATTAGTTGTCACACAATATTCTTGAAATATTAGTGTTTTATTTTACTATAGAAGTTTTAGGTTTTTTTTTCCTTCATCAACTTGGCCAGATATCCTGTATTAAACCAAAATCTTGAAACAAACTAGATTAAATTTCATATGATAAAATTTGAAGGTCTTTTTTAAGATGCCAGTAGACCAGTCATATTCCAATGTGGTGACAGAATCCCTAAATTCCCTAAGGATATGAGTATACCTCAAAGATACTTATAACTGTATACCTCAAAGATACTTATATATTTAGGATATAATCAGGATCTGTGTAGGAATATCTCTATGATCTGTGATTGTACAAATTACCACCATTGTAGCTTTCACAGAGAGAAATTTCACCTAATTTTTGCTCCCCAAAGCTCTCTCAATACTAAGAACATCTGGTAAAATATCTCACGTTGGTGAAATTTAGAGTTAACAATTAAGTCCACTTTATAGGAATCAAAATGAGCTCTGCCAAGTAAGTAGATGGATTTATTAGGTGTATGTTACAGAAATGTATTATACAAGGAGCTGCAAAGAATGATCACATACAACTCAAGAATAGCAACTTAAAAACTCTGTAGATAAACACAGCCATCCTTCTGCCATTGGAGACTAGCCTTCTCTTGTTTCTTACCTTTAGATGTTAGGAGGCATTCCCATGTATTCTTTTGAGGGTGAGGAAGGTCAAGGGGAACCCATTAAATTTGTTGGGCTCACTGATTAAAATGGAATTTCAGAAGTGTTGTTACCTCAGCTTTTCCTCAAAAGCAGTGTAGACATGATGAGGAGACTCTTAGGGGTGTCATGTGTCTATGGATGTGCACACATCTTTCATGGAACTCCAGGGGCTAAATGCAGTTCTCCTAAAAACATGTCATTTGAAAGCCACAGTGGAGAGAACATAGCATTTAGAGTTCCAGTAATGGGAATGGAGCCCAGGTCTGACACTTTCTAGATCAATAAACAACCTCTGTGAATTTTTTTTATCATTTAAATATTCAAAAATTAAAAATTCTAAAATTATTCAAAATTCAAAATTATTGATCCCATTCATTGGTTGACATTTTTCTAATGTCAATGATGAAAAATATAATAATACATATGAGCTCACTTTTAGAACTGAAAAGCTCTGTGTGATCACAATAATCAGCATTAATCCTAAAAATAACAAGCACCTTTTTACATAAAGATTAAAAGAGCTTTGCTGGACATAGAGGATAAATAGAAGGGCAAAGCTATTTAAATATCTAAGTAAGAGTGTCAATGCACACACATTATAGCATTTCAGCAAATATTTTTCCTAGGGGAAGATTAAAGTCAGGAAAGGAAATGGAACGGCTTCAGTTGCTGTCATTGCATTCTTAGTATTTTACTTGGGAGAATGAACCTTGTCAAATGGAAAGACTGAAATGAATACATTTCTCAGCTGCTTAGCAGATATGTTTTCCAATATAAGCCAAACCTTTCAACCCACCTCATTTCCATGTGAATATTTGCACTCCTGAATAGATTATGGGAATGTTAAGATCAACATGGGTTGATCTTGGCCATGGCGTTAGATGGCTTAGGTGCAAATTTATTCTTAATCTTCAACCATTATGTTTTAACATTCCTAGCCGAAACTTGGTTGAGCTATCAAATTGTTCAAGAGGCCAGTTTATGCCACAGCCCAAGAACCACTACTGGAGAAGACTGAAACCCCAAACCACAATCCAGTCCATCCATAGGGCTGTTACCAAACATACTTCACATTGTTACAGACAAATTGCTCACATCACTGAGCCAAACAATTGTGTGTGTGTTTAAATAATTGGGGTACTGTTCAGAAGTTTTACAGCTGGAAAGGAACTGCATTCATAGAAAGGTGACCTGTGCGACTTGCTCATGGTTTCTGGGTCCAAACAATCCCCCCTTTGCCAGCTGTCCATCAGCCACACAGAGCTGTTGGGAGCTTCGCATGACCTCTCCTCAGCACCCCCAGAGCTCCCAACAGCTCTTCATCATTGATCATTTATACACTCCTACTTTCTCTGCAAGCAAATTTACAAGGCAACTGTCCCTCTCAATCTATACAGACCTAATGTAAGCGGTAATGCAAAAGAGCAGCCAGATTTATGACATAAGTTTTCTTAAAGATCAATATTTAAAATGAATACATATTGTGCTAATTTAAACACGAAACATATCACAAAGCTATTTACAGAAGAAATTTACAATGGCTGAAGACATTTTTATACTATTTCTATTTCCCGGGAATACCTTTTATCCAAGTGGGAAGAAAAAGAGTTATAAGTTCAATGTTAATTAGCCTCATTTATAAAATTTCATCTAAACCTGTAACCTCGACAGAAAATATATTAAGCTAGTAAATGGAGAATTAAAGTCACATTGAGTGTGACCCAAACAAGAAAATAAAGTTGACCCTACCTTATGCTATAAAAGGCTTACAATTCAGGGCACATAATGTGGAATTCTGAAAAGAAAAAAAAAAAAAAAAACAAGGCACAACCTGCTGATCCCCAAGCAGTTATTTCACATTTACTCTGCAGTTCCTGGACCCTGGAAGTTTAAATCATTCCCACTCTTTATTTAGACCTCATCTTGGAGCTTTAAAATAGTATCCCGTTGACAAGAATCTGAGGTCCTTCAGACCTAATATCACGTCAAGCTGCCGGCTGAGACCTTACATGACAAGTCTCAGCCTACAATGAATTTTTATAAGTGAGTTATAAACCCCTCAAAAACAGGCCATGGAATGGAAACGCTGACAGACTCTTAACTATCGAGTTTCTACTGGGTTCCTGTTTAATATACGGTATTTCTTCCCCTTGAAGATATTAATTTACTTTTTGAAATGTTCATTGCTAAGATTAAGCGTAGGTTTTTGAAATGTGTTCATAGGCAATTTATGCATGAGCAGAAAGGCACTCTTCTCCAGATGTACAGAATACTAATTTGAAAATGATTTATAGGCCACACCATGCTGTACATTCCATTCCCTCCTGAAAAGTTAAGACCAGGTTTTCCTCTGACAGAATACCAGGATCCTCGATAGATTATAAATACAATGCAATGGCTGCAGTGGCTGAAATTCTTGAGACACTCATTCTTGGATGGGGCAGAGTAGACAGGGTTAGCTGCCAGGACCTAAGACCTAACGGGAGGGTTCAGGAAGGCAGCTCTCATTCAAATTCTTCCCATCTGAGAGAAGTTTTCTTGTTCTGTACAAATGGCATCCCTTGTAATTGTCGATTACAAGAGCTGAAAGAATTTTAGAAGTCTGAGAGCCTGAATATTGTTGTGACAGGTTCTAGAACTTTCTGCAGATACCAAAGCATGAAGATACTCAATTTCTTAGGTGAAAATAGCATAGTGTTGACCTACCCAAACACTACATAAATTGCTGTTATGCTGTATTGTTTAGGAAATGACAAGAAAAAAGTTTGTATGAATATCTAATACAGATGTTACATTTTGAATATTCATTTGGTTGAATCCATGGCTGTTTAACCATTATACAGATATTATATTTTTAGATCCATTTGGTTAAATTCATGGATAGATAACCACTAGATACGGAGGGATGACTGTATTGCAAAATATAGGGCTAAGAGCTCTATTCAAACTCGTGCAAGTAAATAAAGCACAAAAAAGGCTTCAGATATCAGTAGTGATAATTGGAACATTTTGCTCCAACAGAGGAACTTCTATTTCTCTTAAAAATGGGAAGAGATTTGGGGCTATATAGCAATGAGAGACCACTAGCCCTGGGTTCAATTCTTAATAACACATCCACACACACAAAGATATAAATTCAAAAATGGAAAGATCAAGCAACATTTAGCTTGCATTTGCCCATAGAAGTACTTGGACAGGGAAGAGGAGGATTCAGACCTTTGCTTTGATCCACTTTTTCTCTCTCACACATCTTCATGCAACCCTCCTGGCTCCTTATGCATTGATATTTGTGAATCCTTCCCAGAGAATATATCAGACAGACACTGTACAGAAATTCAAGCTTGTCCAGCTTAGGGCTGGGAAGAATTAAGTTTAAATCTAGCACAATTTTTAAAACTCTATCAGCATCTCATTCTCCAACACACTGTGTGCTCTAATCCTTTGAGTGGAAAAAATGATCTTAGTGAAAAACAAGTTGAAACTTTTTTTTTTGGGGGGGGGACCAGCAAGGACAATTTGAAAGTACAAGAAAAACATCTATTTTCCTTGGAAATGTTTTGTCATCTGAAGCACGAGATCCTATCTTTGACTTCACTTGAAAAGAAATAACCTGTTGGGCCTAGAGAGATGGCTCAGAGGTTAAAGGTACTGTTCCCAAAGCCTGATGGCTTGGGTTCAATTCCCCCAGTACCCACTTAATGCCAGAAACACAAAAACACATGCATCTGGAGTTTGTTTGCAGTGGCAGGAAGCCCTGGTGCATTCATACTCACTCACTGTCTATCTGCCTCTTCCTCTCTATCTCTATCTCAAGGAAATAAATTAAATTAAAAATATTTTTAAAGATATGAAATACTAAAAAAAAACTATGAAACCTGGACCCCCACCCCAGTTTTATCAAACTAGAGTTTCTGAGTGTGAGGTATAGGCATGATGTTTGCAAGGCCAAGTCTCTAGAAGATTCTAGTGCATGTAGAGGATGTAGAGTGTGTCAACAGCAGTAACTGATGGTTTTATAATATTAAAACAGTAATATTTAATATATTTCAGCTTATAAAATGATACTTCATAGAAAATTATCCTCAAGGCAATTTACAGCTGTTCATATAGAAACAAAATGATGATGTAGGGAAAAGAAATAACTCAAGGTGACTTCTTCCCTAAACAAAGGAGTCGGAAGATTATCCATAGCTAATCACTGTGTGGTGATGTGCTTTCATCGCCGAGGAAGAAAGACCTTCCTAAAATAGCTGAGAAGTAAACACTGAGGACATAAGTGACCCGTAAGGCAGCTGGGAAGGTGCAATGTCTCTGAAGGAAGACACAGATGGATAGGAGTCGCAGGTTAAGAATAGTTCTCTGGGTTTCCTGGAGAGGAATTCCACATCCTCAGGAAGAAGAGGCTATCTCAGAATAGCCTATCTGTTACACAGACGGAGGAAGTCACATTTTCAGTAAGAGCTGACATTCACTAGAGAATCAACAATAATTGATACCCCGTAAAGTCACAAGAGCAGCAATCACTGATATCGGGAACTATTATTAAAATGCACACATATTCCATGGAGAGAGCATTAAAAATTTTATAAGACAACCTTTTTTTTCAGAATCCATGTTGCCCAGATATAAAAACCTAATTTTCTTAAATAAACAGGTAAACAGTATATTACTAGATACGTAGGTTGATACATGACAGATGATTGATAAGGTAGATAGAAAACTTAGAAATACACTTAGATATTAGATATTAGATAGTTTGATTTCTGAGGAAGTTTTCCAATGTAGATACTGGTGATTTTGTCATGATAATCTCAGAATGATGAATATCACAAAATATTTAAGCATTATTTCACACCTTCTATTAGGTTCCATCAACTGCCTCATTGTCACTACAAAGGATTCAGATCAAATTTTAATCTATCAGTAGCCACTGAAAAATTTAGGTGCAACTCCTGCCCCCCAGCTATCAGCTCATCAAGCCAAAACTGTGCAAGGGGATAGAAATGCACAGGGTTTCAGATCTCATACCTGAGCCTCCATAACAAGTCAGGTACTGAGTGGCAACCTTGCAATGTGATGAAAAGGCAAATGATTATGACTTTATCATTTTATAGATAAGGAAATGAAAACTCACTGAGAGTAAGAACTTTGCCTGAGCTCCTGTGTGTAGCAAGTGTAGGACTAGGGATCTAATCCTACCACAAAGGACTTGTCCTAGCTACTATAACTGAGTCTTTTGGATCTACCAAAGGACTAGGTATACAGTTAGTGAAATTTTCAGTGCAGCACATATGAAATCCTCTTACTACAATTATCCACTTATTAAGCAAAAGCTCATAAGAGCTTCTGTTTATGGTTCAAGAAGTCCACAGCTAGACAAGGAAATATGTAGTGTAATTTAGATAATAAATAATGTCGCCATAAAAGTATTCTTACAGATATCACAAACTAGTGATGGCAACCATCAAACACACATACACACAGAGAGAATTTTATTTTATTTAAATTCTCAAATATATTAAAAGATCAGAAAAACCAAAAAATGTGAAAAAAGACACTTCTCAGAGCACACAGATATTATTGCTGATGATTCCGTAAAAATGATCTACATAATATATATATGACATTTTATCAGACATGAAACAGTAAACAGGAGCTCTCAAAGTCAACAAAATAGTGAGAAATTTCAAATATTCCATTCTTATCCCTGGAAAAAATTCCAGGGATAAGAAAGAAATCGGGATAAAATTATTTTTACACGTTTGTTGAGATATAATCTCATTTAAATGAGTAGGCCAGTAACTTTGGATGAGTGCATGTGACCACATAGCCAGCACCGCTACAGAGACACAGAGGAGCTCCGTCTCCCCCAGAACTCCTTGCCTTCTCAATTTCCCCTTCCCCACACTCCACCCTGTAATTACTAATCAATACAAATCAGTTTTCTGAATTAATAGGAACTATTCTCCTCATCCTAGAACTTCCGGTCAATGAGATCAGAGAATGTGTGCTCCTGTGCCCAGGACCATGAACTTGACCGATGGTCTAAGAGTTTCAATCCACTGTATATCATCGATGAGCAGCCCATTCATCCCAGTTCCTTGCTGAGCAGCGTTCCACTTTATGAAAACACCAGGCCTGGTTATTCATTGAAAGTCTAATGGCTATTAGGGTATTTTGTTTCCTGATATGCTTAGCATATTACACAGGTGTTTTGAGGATCATTTTTGTTTTGTTTCAGTAGCCAAGAGGGAATCAGTGCTCTGTGCAGGAAAAAGCTTCTTAAAACTAGCTAAAATGACAGCAAAGCTTTGCCCTCCTGTTAACAATATATAACCTCTCTCTTGAGGACTAGAAATACACCTTGGGGATGAGGGCACCATGGGAATGGGCAGGAAGATTAGTAAAAACAAATCTGGAAATTAACATATGAACCAAACATATGCTGCTCCCTCTCAACCATCCTAATTATGCCAGAGCAATGCCATGGATGCCTCCTCTCCCATGAGATCTCTTGGCCTCGCACTCTCGAATGTTCTCCTACTTCAGGCTGCCGCCCCATCTCCTTCACTTGCCCCTCCCTCCTAGGAGACAGCTCTAAGTGATCTTCCTTTACCTGCTTTCCTTCCCAAGGTGTTACATCAAGTTCAGGGACTTTGAAGACCATCAACCCTTAATGACTCCCGCATTCGTACCTTCAGTCTTCACTTCACTGTTTGAGTTTTAGACACAAGTGGGACATCTCCATTTGGTGATGTCTGATCACAACCTTAAATGTACTTTCCTCAATATGTATCCCTGTATTAAAGCCCCTTTCTTCCTATCCACTCCTACCAACGCTCTCTCTTCTCAATAACCTCTATACCCTCAAAGGGCTCTTCCCGTCATCCACTTTTCCAAGTCAAACCCCCAAGAACGGTTCTGGAGTCTACTTTTTCTATCTATATCCGATCCATCACAAAAGTGTGCTCAGCGTTCTTTGTTTGGAATGCACATGGAGACTGTCCACCTTTCTCCCTCTGTGCTTCCAGCAGCCTGCTTAGTGTGAGAGCCATTGACCACAGTAGCCTGCCCATTCAGGTCCCTACCACCGGGGCTGCTCATGATGCCCAGGATGGTCTTTAGACAAGAGAAGCCAGATAATCCCATCCTCCAGTTGCAATGCTCCTGTGATAATGACTTCCCACTGTGGCCAGAGTAAAATCCATGAAATCACAATAGGGCAGGCATGTAGCCTATGCTATACTACATAAACCTATAGTGTCAATGAGTAAAAGCAAGAAGCTAGACAGTAATCTGCACCACCTCTAAGGGGACCAAACTTAACGAGTGACCACTTAGAAAGTAGCACAAACATATAACAACACAGGCCTCCATGTGGTGACTTCTAGACTCACTCTTCGGGCCTCCACATTTCCTTCCAGCTCTTTATCCCAGCTGTCACCCCACAGATTGGCTTCCTTTTTATTCATGTCCCACTATTTGGAACTTGCTTGCTCATAAATACAACATCAGTCTTGACTAAATTCTATGAGGGTCATAGTGTCCATCCCCTCTAGAACTGACCTGCAGGCTTCACATACCTCATAATTGCTGAAGGAAATATTTTTTGAATTAATGAATCTTTATAGTAGAAAAAGCAAGAAATTTGTCTGGGAAAAGTAAAGTGGGGATTTGTTTCAAATATGAATGTCCCTGAAGATCAAAAATGCAAAACAGAAGCCCCCCCAATAAAAAGATAGATGAGAATATTGGAGAGCTTAGTAATTTTTTCATGTTTGGCTTTAATTTTTTTCCTTTTCTTTTTAAAGAAATATTTATGTCACATGAAATATTTATCTTTTTGCTTCATTTTATCCATTCTCATTTTCAGCCTGTTGTGAGAGTTACATCAGCTTTTCTTCATAGAGATGGACTGAACACCAAACATCACAGTGAACCAGTTCCAAACATCATCAGATAGAAATGCCATAGGGTTCCAGGGGCTTTAGGTAATTCTTTTTAAACATAATTAATTGGTCCTTAAAGCAGAAAACTGGGCAGTTATATTTTATACTCTTTAAAGACTGCCCCAACTTTAGATTTTTTTTTTACTGATGATACTTTTTTTTTGCCCAGAGAAAAGATTTTATTTGAAAACAAGTTCTAAAACTGCACCAGAAGTTTCTGCTTATTTTACCAACTGGGACCCCAGCTTAACCAGTAAACACTTCCTGCTTGCATGGCTGAAAAGCTACATATTAGCTGAAGCAATTTCTCGAGTCTGCGATGAAGGAAGAAAGTGGCCCTTGTATATCTTGTTGAGGCGCTACATGGATGTCAATGTCCTTGAAAGCAAGTGACTACCAACAAAGAATTAGCAAAAGCACATGTCACCTCACACATCTGATGCTCTCTCAAGGAATTTTGCATGCCTGCATTGCTCCTATCTTTCAATCAATAAAACACTTTGGTTGAAAAAGACAATGAGACTTTATAAAAGTGAACATTTAAAAACACTAATATTGTATGTGTATCCGTGTGATTAGCGAGACTGAGTGTGGTATCACAGCTGGAAAGACCTAACATGCACAGGGAAGATTCCCAATATATATTTGTCTAATTTAGTTATGCCATCATATCTTTACTGTAAATAATATTAAATGTTT
Source organism: Zapus hudsonius (assembly GCA_004024765.1). NCBI lineage: Eukaryota > Metazoa > Chordata > Mammalia > Rodentia > Dipodidae > Zapus > Zapus hudsonius. Next base: position 23,470 of record PVHP010005333.1, read on the forward strand.
TTGTTTTATTGAGGCAGGGTCTTATTGTAGCCCAGGCTTACATAGATGGAACTCAATTGTAGCCCAGGATGGCCTCAAACTGATGGTAATCCTTCAACTTCCCAAATGCTGTGATGGAAAACATAAGATACCATATCTGGCTTGATACATTGGTTATCACAAAAAATAATGGAATCAAAGAGCACATTTCTTCTTGAATTAAAAATAATAACACAAAGTCCATTTTTATTCATTTATAACTCTCAGAAGCTCTTGGTTAGATATTAATGAAGGTAACTTGTTTGGTGTCTATTTTTCAGCCTTCTCTCTTATTTTAAGCCATGGAGTACCTTAATCCTTATAAATCCTATAAGGTAAGTAGAAAACAAATTGTAGGAATAGTAGTACATTATTCTAAGAGCATTTATATTTGCATAGATTTATAGTAAATGTGTTTTCCTTAAATAGTTACTGATACAATTCTCATTTTACATGGTAGTAAGAAAATCCCAGAAATTTCCACAACTAGAATAAATATCTGAAAGTATTTAGGGGAAAATATTTTTGTTTTTTGTTTGCAGGTAATTTCTATACAAGAAGATGATATAATTTGCTCATAATCACTTCCTATTACCTTCTCTCGTCCCTATCAAGGGGTTTTAGGTAATTTTTAAAAACAAAATTAACTGGTCATTAGGCAGAAAACTGGGCAAATTTATATTCTGTACTCTTTAAAGACTGCCCCAACTTTATGAGTGAACCCCTTCTTCTTCTTCCCAAATAGTCCCTTTCTGTTTTGATGCCTTTTAAAATATTATATATGAGCATGCATTTTTTCACAAAAATGCCATTTTAGCATGTGTGCATGTAAAATAGTCTTTATATAAAAACAGGGCAAGGTGAGGATGGAGAAAAGATGCAGGCTTTTGGCACAGCACTTGAAAAGCAAGAGAGTAGTTTCAGAGCATCGGTAACAATTCCTGAAAGTAGCTGCACTCATTTTAAGTTTGCATTATATACCACTCCAATTATTTCCTGCACAATCTTCCTCAGACGTCTAATAAAATAATTCCAGAAGATCCATTCTCTTTTCTTTTTCCTCCTCCTCTCTTTCTTTCTTTCTTTTTTTTAAAGCAGACTTTCTTCTAAAGAAGCGATTTTCATGGTGTGTAAAAACGACCTTGGACAAAAACATGGAACACAAAGATTAATCACTTCTGGTGAATTTAAACATGAATCCGTGGAAATCCTCCTTTGCTGAAATCCTCCATTGCTTTCAAAACACTCTGGTAATGAATTGCTGTGAGTTTTTTTTTTTTTTTGTCATATCTTCCATCCTTACTTACTGGGAACAGTTGTTATCAGGATGGCTTCATACACTGGTGAAAACAGGAGCGAGCCCAGTTCCTTCCTAAAAGTTGTTTAGCAAAGCTATGCTCAGTCACAGTTTTATCTTGCACTCTCACTGGTAAAATTCTTTATTAAACCTGCCTGAAAATGGAATGGGATTCCTTTCCTGATGTGGCAAAATTTACCCTCACCCCTCCCTGGGCCTTCAAGTGCAACAGAACAAAGGATTTCTTTGCTCCTTGGAGGAGGAGGCCTGTGACTAATGCACTTTCTCTCCTATAGAAGGCCTAATATTGTTAATTTACAAAACCAATTCAAGGGAAACCACTTTGAAGGCAAACCAGGGTCGTGCACATGGATGGCTCCAGAAATGATGCGTTAGGTCCTTGGCTGGCATTCCGCCTCCGCTGGCATTTACCAGTTTTCACTCTTCCAGGCAATTTGGCCCTTGATTTCAAACAAATGCATCCTGAAGGCCTAATGCCAGGAATAGTTTGATATGATTTATGCTCCGTATTTTCTCACAACCCAGAAAATTTCGGACCTAAAAGACTTATTCTTTCATTATTTAGCATTTGCTGTGAGTTGTATGTGAGCCAAAGTTATTTTAGTGTCAACCTGAATTTTTCTGTTCCTGTGAGGAGAGTCAACTCAGAAGTGTTTCCACCTCTTGCTCGTTGCACAATGGGATCGTTGGCTGGCTGCTGTCCCTGATTCTTGGGTTCCAAGTCTTTCCTCTCTAGTGGAAGGATGGTGAAAATGCCAACTTGGGGTGATGGCAAGGTGACTACCACCTCCACTACTATGTTTTCAAGTGGTTTAATGTCTTAACAAAGCTCACAGCAATCATCTTTGACTTAAGGAGCTGGAAGGATAGTCATGCAAGGTGTCATTCTTGGGTGCTTAGGTGCAGGCACCATAGTGTAAGAGAAATAGTAGTGTCAGTTCCCCATCTCTGGAATGAGATCGACTCACTGGCTACCAGGTAAGCAGGTCATGAGACTCTGTAGTTTCCTCCTAGCTTCCTACATTCATCATTTCACTACTTCTAAAATAGAAAAAAATGTACTACCCATTTAACCTTTTACTTTAAAATAAATGAACAGGATAGATTGCAAAGATGAAATATGACTACTTTTATATGTCTCAACCTAATGTATTCATACAATATAAATTTTCAAATAGTAGTTATGAAAAATGCTCTTTTCTAATTTTGGGAAGAACTTTTGCTGAAATTTTATGGTACATTGTTAAATGAAAAGAAGTTTTAAAGACTGTATTAATTATTAAGTTATGACAATATAATTTTAATTTTATAGGAGATATATGCAAATATCTTTGTAAGCCACTATGAGTGTGTCCATCAAATGTGTTCATCATCTTCATCTAACATTATACTAAATGCATTGTTCCACAATTGAAATCCTGAAAATCTGCCATGGGGTAGGTTAGTCTCTCTCCATTCCGCAAATGCACAGGTATTTTGCTGTGTATAAACCTGACCACTTAGCACAAGGTTTGGTCTTTCTTCACAGAAGACAGGAGGCGAGTGAGGACTGCACAATGCACATATACAGAACCACACACCAGATAAAATGATGTGCATTTTGTCAACAGAATAATAAGCACTGACTACTTGGCTTCTCTTTGATTTCCAGAAGTTTCTCAGCCCTTACCTGCATGGCTGAGCGGCAGCTAGACTTGGGCTTACTTCTTGAAGCCTTATTTCAACTTTTTATTAAACGTTTTTGTGTGTGCAGGAAAACACCCATGACGATGGGAGAGTTTGAGGCAGCATTGCATTTTGCATATGAGATCAGCTAGAACACTATCCTTAAAGACAGCATTGCCGGGTCCAAAAGGATAAAGAATTTAGCAAAATCTTTAGTGTTTCCATAAAGGGATCACAATTAATATCATCATGCCACAGCTTAATGAAACATTTAAAATAAATACAATTTTCCATGATCTAAAATTTGTTAAAATACCCACATAGGGTAATTTATCTCACTCACACACAAAATAGACATTTCTCACATAGCTAAAGTCCTGACAATTTCATTACACATCCTAAACTCTTGCTCCTTCTAATTAATACTATTTTTGTAATAACTTTACAGTAGAATTAAAGCTCATGACCAATAATTTGAAAATTAATATTAATAATTTATTTAAAATTTATGCTAAGCTAGTTTAGTAATACTGGCCATAAATTGAGGATCTAAAGCATTGTATGCATGCATGTATGTATGTATGTATGTATGTATGTATATATATATATATATATATATATATATATGTGTGTGTGTGTGTGTGTGTGTGTGTGTGTGTGTGTGTGTGTGTGTATGTGTGTGTGTGACACTTGTGGAGACCAGAGAAGACTATCAGATATATCTCCTCCATTGTTTATCTGCCCATTTTTCCTGAGATAAAGTCTCTCATGAATTCTGAAGCTTGCAGTTTTCCCAGAGCCCTAGAAATTCTCTGGCCCCTAATCCTCTTTGGGACTGGGGTTACAGACCTTGTGCTTATCCCATGCTCAGCCATTTTCATGTGTGTTGAGGAACTGAACTCAGGTGAACTCAGACCCCCAACAGACCCACATGTTTGTGTGAAAAGTGTGCTTAATCATTGATCCATCTCTCCAGCCCTCTATCTTTATTTCAGAGAAAAGTGAAGTCTTACAGTATGGTTTTTTTTTTTAAAAAATACATTAAGATTTACAGAAAAAAATACGTATTAGGAAAAGTCACAGGAAAAAATCCACTTAAACAAAATTGAGATAATTTTTGACATTCTGAAAAAAAAATTAATGTGAGATGCAGTCCTCAGTGGGGATGACAAGGCAGGGCTTCTATTGAATTCACAAGAGAACTCTGTCGTCTTTAGAGGAAGGTCACACAAATCAGGTGTGCACACTAAATTCCCTAGTGACTTATCAATGCCATGGAAAGTTCCCACAGGCCACTTGGGTGGGAAATTTTAGGGAAAAACAGGAAGTGATGCCAGGGATAACAAAAGGACATTTTCCTTTTGATTGAAATGAGAATTTTAAAGCCTAAGAAGTGCTATGCATCCACAGTGAGGCAGGGGGAGGCAGTGTCTCTCAGTTAAAGCCTGTGGCCTTACAAACCCTCTTTCAAAGCCTGGGCAATACATCCAAGGAGAAAAACTTATTTTCTTAAGCTTGAATATGATGCTGATATCCCCCCCCACACACACATACACATATGGACCAAAATTGTGTCTGCCTACAACTGGGGTTTAAAAAAAAGCTTTTTGTTATGAATGAATCCGCCAATAAAGTTTAAAAAGTAAATTAGGGAAATTATATATAGAGAGAATAATTATTAATAATGTAGCTTCTATGGCCAGGCTTTTTGTGTTCAAAATCCATTTCTGCCTTCATTAGCTTGATAAGCCACTGAAATAGATTTACTTACACTCTTCCAATTCTTGTTTTATGAAGTAAGAAAATAACTAGAATTCCTCATAGTATAGATAGAGAGCATTAATTAAAATAACCCTTGTATAGAATGTAGCACTAATTCAGAAACCGTGCACAGTAAAACCATAACTAGTATTATTGCTATAACCATCATCATCATTACCACAAGCATCACTCTTCGTATAATTTTGGGAAGGTAGTATAGTTAACTTAGATTTCTTCCATAAATAATATTTGGAAGTGAATTCACAAATTATTCCAGTTTCTCTTGACATACTTTGGCTATGTAAACAACGACTCCATTAGCCCAGCAGAATTGCTTCCTCCCTCCCAGGTTTTGTTCTGCAAGTGTGTGAGTTCCATGACCACTCTGGTGTGCTTGGTGACTTTGGGTAGGTAAGGCTTCTGGTCTTCTGTGCTACCTACTTGATGACTCGCTTTGTGGGCTGTAAAGAAATGTTTCAGAGAGGGGGAGCAGCAGCCCCTGGAAGTCACTCCGGTCTTGCTCTTGGATGAGTCAGATTCCTTTGGCTGTTAGTTTCTGATTTTCACCTGACTTGCCCTTTCAGGGAAGGGCAGACAGAAATGGTGATATTGGGACCATCTCTCAAATTTCTTGTTTTTATTTATTCATCCTCCATGCGTGTGTATCTTTCGTTCACTTATCCATTGCTATGTTCGACGTGTTAACTCTGAGTAAAAAGGTCTGTCCCAGGTTTGTCTCCTAAATGCAGCGACAGTGACCAGCAAATTAGAGTCCTGAATGAAATCTTGTTCTTTGATGATTTCTAACAATCTTAGCCTTATCCTACACTTGCTCCAAGTTGAGGATGAGTTAAAATTTCATTTCCCGAGGCCACTCACCACATCCAGTACAAGCCATAGAACTGGACAGAACTCAGACCGCTCCCTGTCACGGAAAGTTCTATGGGGTAGCTCCATGCACTACAGCTGTTAATAAACAAACATGGAAAGAAGAATTTTCTGGAATCTATCATTATGTGGTATAGACCAGCTTATTAAGGTGAACTTAATTGAAAAGGCAAGCAATAATCATTAGCAGAGATTCTGAATTAGTTTAAATGTAGCTAGGGTTTGGAAATTAATTCCAAACGCAGGCTGTCCTCCGTGCCTTGTTACAGTGTCTTACTCCTGCCATTAGACAACAGTGAACCCCACATATGGTGCCCTGACTGGTCACATGGTTCTTTAATATCCACACGATGGCACTAAAATGGCCTATTAGATTTACAGTGTCATTAACCTTCCAAAATAAAACGAGAGTCTGCTCTGGCAGGAGGAAAAAAAAAAGTGTAACTGCTGTTGGGTTTTGGGTAACCAGTCTGTGAGGAAACGCTGACAGGGGTCAGCGTGACATCATCTTTCATTGGGCCCCAAAGCTGTCAGGCCCTCCCCAGATGTCTGAAACGCAGATATAAATTTTCATTATCCAGCAGCAAAGGGCCAGAGGTAGACCAAATGAATTTTTACCAATCAAATTATAGCTCGTTGCCAGATTAAGTGTAAACACTAATTTTGTGAAGTTTTCTTCTGGTCATTTATCTCCAACTCCATAAAGTAACCTTGCTGAAGCTGAAAAGATTTCTAAATCAAATTACTGTTTTTATAATCTTGTTGTGGACACTACCAAATTGAATAAAAAGAAATTCCATTAATAATGAACGGTGCCTTCTTCCCTGGAACAATTAGATTTAAAAGGAAAACAAAACAAAACATATTTTTAAAAGAAATTCAAAGCCAGGGTAAAGGGTAAGAATCACAGAAGACAAGACAAGACAAGACCACTCTGGGTCTTGTGTCTCCATCTATACAATGGTGATGTAGATATGGTGATCACAATGCTGTGGTATAAGAACCATTTATAATAACCTATGCCTCTATATTAGCAAATTTAAACACAATCCTGTGTGTGTTATGTGATTTGAGGAGGCTAAAGTAACTCCCAATTCAAAAATTTAATAGGGTTTTATCAATCCTATTCTATAGTTGTTGCTTTAAAAAATGAGTAATCATTTTTGCTTAGAAATAATCGGACGAATGGTCTATTTTGTAATAGCTATATTTTAATGCTGCTGTGCAATACATTGTATCAATTATGGATAATAGTAGTGCTACAGTATCCAACCAGTTAATTCCATCCTATTTACACAGGAAAGGCAAGCCATGCCTTGCTCTGGGTGTCAGAAGCTCTAGGTCCTTTGATTGAGAATCTGAAACTGCTATTTTCTTCCTCAAGTTTCATAGTGACTCCCATGGTCCAAAGTAGAAACTGTGGCAGGTTCAGAGCTTGGCCACTGAAAGAGGATGTGGTGGGGGTTGCAGATGAGGGTTTGGGGGAATGGGCAGGAAGACACTGAGGGCATTTGGTAAGTCCTGCTATGTTTAAACCCAGAAATTCTTCTCAACACAAAGAAAACCAGTGGTTCTAGATTGTGTTTTCCTGAGCTCCAGAAAGCAATGTTTGGCCATTATACCCTATGGCTCTTCCTATATCACAATCGGTCTCTTTTGTATAAAATAAAACCAAACAATAAAGACAAAAGTGCAAGGGACATGGATGTAGAGACTGTATTTCAGAGGAAACTAAGGCCCAACCCTGACTCGGGACTTTGACCTAGGATGCTGTCTGTCTTTTATCTTGGGATATGGTAAAAGCTTATCTGAGAGGGCATAAGAATAATCTGAGAGGAGATGGAGAATGCCTGTTCATCCAAGGTTCAAGGCCATTCCCTTCCCTAGGCTCCTACCATCAATAAGCTCTATGTTTAAACTCACAAAAGTTGTTTATGGAAAACAGAGCTGGGCAGTGGGAAAGACATGAGCGCAGGGTGAGTGTGTGGAAGAAGTCAAGTCCAACGCCTTGGACTTCCAAGATCCAAGGGACTTGTTTCTGGGTCCAAATGGCTTAAGGGAGATGGTGTCCTGATGTTCTCAAAGCCAACACCCAAGAAATCTAACAGGTCACCGCTGTCCATCCACAGAAAGGTATAGTTCTAATCTGAGTCAATTATCAAAGTGGAAAATCCTATCCCTCTATCCCTGTATACTTCATGGTAAAAAAGAAAAAAAAATTAAATGCAGAATCTCTTGAGTTCTCAACAGTAAAAAGACCTAAAACTCACCCACAATGACTCAGGGATCTGAGTGGAAGCAGGAGGTAGAAAGATTGCAAGAGCCATGGTGGGGAGAATATCCAGAGACATTGTCCCCTCAGCAATAACACACAAAGAAAAATAATCTGACAACCTCTCATATAATCCATAACCCCCTATCCCATGGACTGGCCCAGCAGGCCCACTGAGGAGGGCCCCAGTGGGTTGGGGACAGAGAGGAGGGAAATGAGGATTATGCAACATATCTAATTAATGACAAATATGAAAAAAAATGAAGACAAGGCAAGGGAGAGAACTACCTCTCTAAGTCTCACAAACACCAAAATAGCATATTGTTTATACTGTCTTATTTGAATAATAGTTGGGTGAACTTTAAAATACATGGATTTTGAGACCTTCCAGGAACTTTGAAACAAGCAAGTGGTTACACAGAGAATCAAGAAACCCTCAAAGCCCCCTGTGCCTGCCGAGAGTCTGCCCAGGACATGGCTGACAGTGCTCCGATCTGTTGAACCAGGCATAAATGAAGGATGCAAATTAGATTTCCCCTGAAAGCCACAAGATTAAACATTAAGGGGCAATTTCTTGGCAAAATACATGTGCATGTTTTCCAAAACCAAGATTAGAAAGAATCAAAAGTCCACATAGTCTATGGAATTCATTGGTCAGAATTTCTCGAAATTAAATGAGTATTTAACCTAAAAGATATGGTTTTGGGGTACATTCAAACATATTCGTGAGCCCACTGAAACTACTGATTGAGAAGGCTCTGAAATGACTTTTAATAGAAATAGTATCACTGCATCAATATTGAATTTTAGTGTAATATCCTTTTAAGTATATGATACTGAGAATATAGAAATAAACTGGGTAGGCTGGTGCATGCCTGTAATCCCAGCACTGGGGAAGTAAAGGTTCAGAATTTCAGGTCATCCTTGGATGTGTAACGAGTTTAAGGCCAGCTTAGACTACATGAGACATTGTCCCATGTAATAACTATAAAACGGGAAAAGGGAAAATGTATCCTAAATATAAGTGGGAAAAAAGTAAATTGAATACTGCCCTCTACATATATATGTGAGATACTATATACAAGTAGATACATATGGACATTTAAAAATATCCAAAATAGAGCTGAAGTTCTATTTCAACTTCATGTACCTTATCCCCTAGAATATGTTATGAACTCGTGTTGCCTAAGTAGGAGTTTTGCTCCCTGCTGACTCAGACTTACACCTTCATTAATCTCTCCAAATCAAGGGAGATAGCTTGGGTTGAGGTTAGTCGGAGGAGTCAGGGTAACTGCTTACACTGTTTGAAGCCCATAAGAGATAAAACTCTGTCTATTCAAGGGTAGCAGATGTGGCTGAATCTTCTTCCGAATACTCCATAGCACTCAAGAGAACTCACACCCCAGGTGGCCACATTTCACTTTCTGGCCTTGAAAATGGAAGTAAAATTCTAGAGGAATAATCCTAAGAACTTTTCTAGCATTTCTAGTAAGGGAAACAATAGCCTACAAATAGAATGATTCCAAAAACATGTGTGAGGTAGAAGGGAAATTATCTAAAGTCTAAATTATTATTATTATTATTATTAGTAGTAGTAGTAGTCAAAATGTGACTCTCCAAGGTCTGTTTTCATATATCCATCAACTCAACAATCAATTCTGAGCTCTCCCTTCACTTATAAATGGCTGATTATCTCCTCACTCTCCCTGCCCCTGACCTGCACTTCTTTTTAAATTGTGGTAGAATAAAATAAAAAACTATTAGGAACAACCACGAAACCATTAAAGGTAAGCATGATACTTACCCTCACTGTTCATTACCACTAATATTATAAGCATAAAAAATATATGGGGGAGGGCTGAGGAGATGTCTCAGCAGGTTTAAGGTGCCTGCTTGTGAAGCCTGCGGGCCCACGTTCTATTCCTCACCACCCACATAAAGCCAGATGCAAAACATGGCTCATGTATCTGCAGTTTCTTTGCAGTGACAAGAGGACCTGAAACCCCATTCTCATTTCTCTCTCTCTCTCTTTCTCTCTGTTTGTTTGTCTCTCTCTCTCACACACACACATACACACACAATTTTTTTAAAAAATTAAAAGAATAAAAAGAAAATCAAAACCCAAGTTTCCACAGAAGCTAATGTCACTGAGAGCACAACTTCTCTGAAGATTCTATAAAGTTGAATAAAGCAATTTGGAAGATGTGCCTCTGAAGTATAACATCTACTTACATTTCATTAATTACATTAGTATTTCATATAATTTAAAATAGACATTCTCTGTAACTTCTTGTTGGACCTGTGTCTGGAACTTATATTTATCAAGCATCTGCTATGGATAAAAAAGGTATTGTTGTTCTCTTTAATTTTTACATGGGGAATAAAAAGACACAGAATTTACATAATTTAGCCAAAGTCATAAATAAGATAGATGCATTGAGTCAGCACAAATAAGGGAATTCTGAATTGAATAGTTCTTAAAGTAAATTTGTGCCCTATCGCTGTGTGAACTTTTCTAGGGGAGAGCAACAAATGTCTACTCACCCAGGAAAAGGTATCAACAGCAGATCTATGTATCCATTCACCTCTCCTACCTTGTGAACCATTGAGTTAAATTAGGGTTACTTACAGGAGATGAGTGAGGACGAGTTTAGAAGCCTGGGTGTCTGCACCACTGAAGAATATGTCTCTCTAACTGCCTGTATATCCTGAGGGAGGGTGGGGCCCATGAGCCCCTCCCCTCTAACAGCTGTTAACTGCCTGTGTCTCCTCAGTGAGGGGGGAGGCCTTATGAGCCCCTCCCCCAGTGTTGGAGCATTAAGGGGACCAACCTTGTGCAGGTCTTGTGTGGATAATCACAGGAACCAGAGGTTCAAGAGGGCAAACGGTCATGTTACATTGGGAGGACAGGATTCTACAACACCTATCCTAAATTTGGTATGAAATGCTATTTTAATACGACATCCTATTTTTTAGAGTAAGAATTTCTTTTCCTAATGTCTTCTTGGATCAATGTTTCTAACAAACTCTACAAGATTTCATTTCTCCATTATTCCATGAGACTATCAGTGTGATTGGTTTTTGTTTATGATTTTAAAAAATGTCTATGAGGCCACTCTGACTTCAACGAGCTACCACACTGTGGGGCATTTGGACCCAAATATTGCACTTCCTGACCAGCAGTTCTTTTGAGGAGGACCTGAGAGGGATGACATCGGTGAAGAGTCCTTGATATAGAGGTTAACCTGTTTAACTCATCCAACAAAATGGCTCATTTTGAGAGCAAAACAAGAATAGAAAAAGAAAGAGAATATTAACAACAACAACAAAGAGTTACTTTCAAGACATGCTTCCAGAAGTGATGTCAGCCTAGGGGAGGCAAGAGTGTAACATGATCAAATTAGGCAATTTTGCCACAATGAATGTGAGCCCAAAATAAAAGGTGGGTTTCGTGCAGTGTCCCTGCTGGGAATAACTGCTTTCTGTTCTTTCTCCCAAAGCTCAAGAACAATGGAGACGATGCATTCAAATGTCAAAAGAATAGACAATGCTGGGAACGCCAAGGAACCTAGTGGCTGGCCCAGGGCTTCCTTCACCACAGACAGAATTGACAATAGCTGACAGAGCTCAAAGCCATCTTATGACAACAGTCTCCCAGCTATCCTGAGCCAATTCTGTGGTTTATACCCAGTTCCTCCTCTACTGTAGTCTGTACCGCAAATCTACCACAGATTTGGCTAAACAGATGATTTTCTTAAAAAGAATTATCTATGGTGGTTTTTGCCATATTTCAAGTGATACTGTAGTGGGAAGTCATGTGGAAATACTAGCTCGTGACCTGTTTTCTCTAACCTCAGGGCAATCCCTGCTGCCACTGGATCTGACCGCTTGAAGTCCCTCATCACGTGGGAATATGTTACTCTCAAGGAATAAAAAGGAACGGAAAAGTAAGAGTGGACAGATAACCATGCTTTATATGCTACAATTTATGCACAGACCAATTTTTCATGAAGCTTTAAAAAATAAGAGGTGGCGTATTTTCATAAAGCCTTCTCAAGAAAGTAGTATATTAAAAAATAAAAAAACCTGGATAAAAATAGTAAAAGAAATTTATGAAGGAAATTCAGAGATGTGATTATGGCATCACACTAATGACATGACAATTAACCTCAAAGGCATTTCCATGCAAACTTCCCAACATAAGTCACTCAGGCTAAGGAATAATCCTGTCAGCCTGAAATACTGCATACTTGCTGTGACTCTCAAAGTGTTTCGGCCTCTTCATTTTGTTTTTATTGCCAAGTTGGACAGCATCAGACAGAGATGTTTTGAGGTTAGAAGGATACAATCATCTGTAATTTTGAAAGTGATGGCTTTTTATGCTCTTAACCTAAACTCACCTTTTACACCCCAAGCTGGGCCACTCTTGCTCCCACTATGTACTAATATTTTGGCTCACTGGATATGATAACAGTACACATAGTGAAGATAAAACACAAAAATACTTGCTATAATGAATGCTAATTATATGACCCAAGCTTTTCTCACTAGCATGTGTGTTAACTGTATTAACATGGAAATCTAGTTTCTGGCTTTTTCTAGGCAGTGATCCATTTTAAACCTTTCAGAGGGATCTGGTAAAAATCTGCTTTGCTGTTTACAGATATACCAGCCTTACCAATTGCTTCTGTGGGTGCCGAGGAGATATCTCAGGTCTGTTGGTATTAGGACATATTTAACAAGAGACCTGTCCAGGTCTGTGAGATGGCTGGTAGCCACCCAAACAGGCAAGGGTAGAGGCAGTCTATGGACATCAAAGAAGTCATAATCTCATCCCAACAGAGAAATCTGCCCTCAAAAGCTCACAAGTTATAGAAATCACACTTCCCAGTCAGCCATGGAACTTTCTCCCTGTCCTTATGATCCAAGAGTCTAGGGGTTGGAGGGACTGAGGATTCTCTTCCAAGTCCAAGTCAGCCAGAAGTTAGTTAGCTGAGGGTCATAACAGGTGACGCTCTGGACTGACTGTAGAATGGGCTTTGATTCTGGATATTTTTCTCATTTCCCTTTGCCTTTGCTCTCCTCCTGCCAGACATCAGCATAAGCAAGGTGTGTAGTTCAGGAGCTACTCTGATTGACTCTGGAGACACTCTGGAGTGTGATATTCATCTTTATTTTCTAAATCTTATTCCTATCAGGGTGTGTTGTTTTGCAATCATGATATGGATTCTGTATCCCTTTAGTTAGGAATCTTTTCCACACCATGGTTGAATGTAGATCAAAAATGTTCTACAACATGGAATTGACTAAACATAATAAAACAATGCAAAAAATTCCCAATAAAAGATGAAAAAATGCCAAATGTTCTAATTTAATTACATTTTTACCTGTCTTCCATATGCCAAAACATTTTCTATCAAAAAATAAAGAAAGAATGAATGACCTGAGAGGACTATTTACAGATATAAATGCAGAAATACTGTTAAGAATTTTTCAGAAAAGTTGTAGAGAACTTTTTCTCTGGTATCTCTAGGTACCTTTTCAGAAGCCCCTAACTCCCACAAATACTCCTTTCGACCTCTGGTCAGACCTTTGTGAGTTAGATCCATCATGTTGGTCTTAGGAATCTTCCCTTTAGTACCCAAAACAAATGTTGTATCTTGTTAGTTCTCTTTATCATTGTTGAATTCTCTTGTGAAATGCATGGGGTAAAAAAGCATCATGACTCCTTAATATCATATTGTAGTAGTTCAAGTTTATACAATAGGTCCCTAAGTTTTCTTAGGGATGCCTTGCGGTTTTCCTGAAGGATGTTGTAAGTAAACTAGTCTTTCTAAAGGGAGTTCAGATGGATTTCCAACATATTACTACCTAATTCCTGAATTTTATTATTGATTCATTTTCAAGATGTTTAAGGAGCATCTATTTAATATCAGGCTATAAATGAAGGCTTCTCCACTGAACTCCATTGTACACGTTAAGCTCTTTTCTTTTTTAGGAAAAAATAATTCTGCTCTGATAAAACCATAGCAATAGGATTGACAGGTTTTGCCCAAGTCCTCAGCTGAAGAGAAAACAATATTATAGATAATATAAAAATATTTTACTTTAGGCCTACTTTAATTTTATTTTCTACTTGATATTTTGAGGGGTAACTATGGGCTCACTTATACATTGGAGACAATAATTGTGACCACATTTTTTGTGTGTCTTTCTCCTGCTCCATCTACTAGATGGGTTACTCAGTGATTTACCCCCACTGCGATCACGAATATGTTATCATTAAAATAATGGAATAAATAACATAATCCATTGCTTTCATAACTTTCACTTTTCTTAAATTCATATTTTTCTTGAAATTCGCTCCTTTATCTCCTTCTCCATTCAATCATGAGTATGTCTTCTACAAAACCTCACTAGACTATTCTAGAATCCTTCATCATTCCAAATGACAGCACTTTTCCTATAATTGTGATTTCTACATCTTTCATAATTGCCTTCCATTTTTCCTTTTGTTATGCATATGAACCAAATCAAAAACTTCTCAAAGAAACCTATATGTTTTCTTATCTAAATATATAATATAATTATATATCATTATACATAAAATTATATACTTATATATATATATATAATTTTTCATATATCCACCTCTCGCTCATTTATTTTTTGAAACAATATTTCTTATGCATCCTCTTACATCGAATGTCAGGCTAGGTACCAGGAATGAGGAAGTAAACAGCACTCCCAGAGTCTTTCCTCTCAGGACTTTATATATTCTGAGTCAAAAGGAGGAGGGACAAGCCATAGCAAGTTTATAGCTAAAAAGCTACTTGTGACCCACATGAGTGCCACAAGGGAAATAAATGGAATGTGGAGATGGGGGGGGGGAAATGAGGTTAGAAATTTAGACAGCTGGGGCTGGAGAGATGGCTCACTGGTTAAGGCACTTGCCTCTAGTGCCTAAGGCCCCAGGTTCAATTCCCCAGGACCCACATAAGCCAGACCCACAAGGTGGTGGCCCTGGTACTCTTGTTCTCTCTCTCTCTCTCTCTCTCTCTCTCTCTCTCTCTCTCTCTCTCTCTCTCTCTCTCTCTCTCCCTCTCTCTCTTTCTCATATCTGCTTGAAAATGAATAAATAAATTTTAAAAAAAAGAAATTTAGACAGCTGTATCAGTAAAGTCTATATCAAAGAAGTAGCATTTGAGCTACAACCTGAAAGATGGGGCTAAAACTTCCAGCCCAAAATCTGGAGAGAAGCAACCTAAGAAGGAGAATTTTTGAGGGGCAGAAAGGAAGACAGTTGGATCAAGGAAATAAGATGAGTGAAGATCAGGAAATATAATACAAATCCTGACTGGAGAAGGAATTTGACTATTATTTCTTAGAGCAAGTTCTCAATAGTTTAAAGTCAGTGACTTAATGAAGTAATATGCAAATCTGCTATATATCCTATACACTTGTTCCAGATTGAACAATACCAGAGTGTAGGGATCTTTCACTTTCAAGCTATTAGTTCTATGTCAGTAAGCTTCAAACACTGGAAACTGGAGGCTGCCACTTTAAAACCATTCTTGCACAAATTCTGAGCTTCTCTCTTCTACCAAGCCTGGTACCCCCTCTCTCACCCCAATGCATATAGATCAAGCTAGAGACCTTATGAGCTGTCCAAAACTTTTTTTCTCCTCTCTGGCCATGTGAGAAGAAATTAAGTCCCTGGGTTTTGTGACTTTTTTCATTTTTCTCTTAAATTCACCTTTTTGAGTTATTCTGAACTCCAGTGGGCTCTGTAAGAGCATGCCCCCAAATCGCCATTTTTTTGAGGCCATGCTACAAAAACATGAAAAACAACTTGGACACGAGGATCACGTCTTTTGAAATTTTCCAGCTTCACTACTGTAACCTATTATGTGCTGTTCTTCCAGGCATGATATAAGCAAACCACAACAAATGCTTTTGTTAGGAGCCAATTTAATAGCTGAAAGGTTGATCTCTAAAACAAAGTAGGAGGGGAGGGAAGCATCAAAGAGCTCTTGGATTGCAACTGGCAAACAAGCCTCAGTGAGCTGTGAACTTGGAGAGTAACATCAGTTACATCGACAGAAAGAAATACATCTAACCGAGGGAATGAGCATAAGGACCCCATTCGACATGATAACCTAGAAAAAAATTTTTAAAAATTATGTGTGTGTGTTTGCACACATAATTTTTAAGAGGTGCCATCATTTTCACTGTTTGTAGTACAGTCTGGAAATGAGGATTTTTCAACCGAAAATTCTTGAAAAGATTTTTTTTTCAAACCACACCACTGAAAGCTTCTATGAATATTTGACTCAAATCCCAAACTGCATGTCGCCAATTTTTTTTCTCCACTTGGACTCTAGTATGTCCCCCTGCCAAGCTGATTTTAACAACCTCCACCTTTCTAAGCAGCCTTTTCATGTAGATTAACTTGAAAATGGCATCTCAGCCTCTTGTCACCTCGTGTTCTCTTCCAGACCATTCACCCAGGTCAGTTTCCTGGCAGTTCCTCAACAAGCAGTTGGGGGCTCTTCTCAGGCTGTGCTTGGAGTAATTATGCTCTGTAATTGTGGAGTCAGGGCCTGTCTCCCAGGCAAGATTAGAAATGCCAAGTCATTTCCTGTTTTCAAATCCAAAGGAAAGATACTGACGTCTGATACTGGTTTTCCTAGTTTCAGTTATTGTGGGCACCCTGAAGCTGCCTTTGAAAGACTGTCTTGGGACAGAATCCTTGGATACTAGACGTGGTGTTCAATGGCAGGCCAGGGAGCCCTCCAGGGAGCACTAAAGGGATTCTGCCTATCTCAACTGATAACTTACGTGTAATCTCACCAAGGCAAATCCGAAAGCAGAGGAAAATTCATTTGTGTGTGTGGGGGGTTGCACTATGCATAGGATGCTTTGTAGAAATTGGAGGGCTTCTGCACAAAAGAGACGGAAGGAATTTGGCACGTGTTAGAGGGCAAAAGCACCTTCTTCCTAATTGTACAGATCCTTGGATTTTACAGCACATTAAACTTTAAAAGGAAAGGTAGCGAAATTGAGCATCTGTTTCTTTCTCATATAAATTCAACTGCTAATAAATCCTACTCAGAGCTGCTCAGAACCAGCCATGGGCAGATAAGCAGTTCCATACACACAAACTAATTGCAGAGCTCTAAGGAACTTCACTCAACTGTCTTTTTATTTCTCTGCCAGTGAAATCAGCTTTTAGCAATTGGCTTTGGGGAAGAAGGACATCTCCCCAAAGGAAACATAGCCAAAGTAAGCAGGGCTAGGATGGAGAACACTACTGATAATGATCCCTATTTATTCCATTCCATGGTCCTGTCTATCCAAGAGTATACTCTACCTCTAAATTAGTCACAGAGATACGGTTTTCATGCTGGAAACTAAACTGTGCTGGTCCCCCAATTTCCTGACTTTGGAGGAGTCAAATAATGTGTTACTGATGATCAGATTTTTGTTTTTGTTTTTGATGCCAAGACTGATGTGAGCCCAGGCTGACCTGGAAGTCACTCTGTAGCACCAGGATGGCCTCAAACTCACAGTGATACTTCTACCTCAGATTTCTGAGTGCTGAGATTAAAGGCATGTGCCACCATGCCTAGTAGACTATCAGGTTTTAAAATGTATTTCCATTTCACGTTCACTTATTTCTCTTGAAAGGGTCATAGAAACCTACAATGTAATAGATAGGTTCCATACAACATGCCTATAGTATTTTATATTGACATCTATATATCTTTTCCATGGCAAAATGTAGATGTGTCTTTTCAGGTCAGCTTCCTACAGAAATGGGTTTATGGTAGAATTTTATTCACAAAAGGAGACAGATAGATTTTTGAGATGGACGGATAGGCCTTAGGAAGGAAGAGCAAAAGGCCTGGAAAGGTGGATCTCCACCCCCAGAGGTGTTCTGATGAATACCATTGAGAAAAATGCCAAAAGGCAAAGAGGTGAACTGGAGAGATAGCTCGATGATTAAAGGGGCTTGCTTGCAAAGCCTGATATCAGCTCTGGGTTCAATTCCCAGCTCACAGGTAAAGCATATGCACGAAGTGGTGCATGCATCTGGGAGTCATTTGCAGTGGCAAAGAGGCCCTGGCTCATCCATTCTCTCACATCTCCTTCTCCTCCTCCTCTTCCTCTTCTTCTACTTTTCTCAAATCAATCAATCAATTTGATTATCTTATAAGGGAAGAAACAATTGTCCCCCTTTTCTGCTACCTTCCTTAACTGGGAAACAAAACAAAACAATAACCTAAAAACCAGCATTGTAGATTCTGTCAAATTTACAAGTCCATTCATGACATTTCAATCAAGTACATTGAATTAACAAACTTAATTACTGATGTCATCATAGAAATAGTGGGAAGAGAAGGAAGAGCAGAGATAAGCAAAACATATAAGAGCAATTTAGGAGGGATAAAAGGAAGAAAGGGTACGAGAAAGGCAAAGGAAGTGTGAGTGAAGGCAATGATAAGAAAAGGAAGAGTTGTATACTATTAAACCTCCAAACTCATTCCAAAAATCTCTCCATTGTTAGGGACCACGAGTTTCAGAGAGGTTTGTGTGCACTCCATTTATTTATCTGCTGTTGAGTCAGTTAAAACAGTAGCCTAACTCCACTTCTCCTTTGTCATTGGCTCTGATGACTGGCTGTATTTTACACATAACCTGCTCACCATATGTGGACATACTTGTGCTTTCTTTACCACTAACTACTGCTTTTTTTGACAATGCCATCTATATGTGTATTGTATATGACCGTTTTTATCACTCTAAGCCTATTAGTGCCCAGACTTATGGTCCCCTGGGGAATTAAAATTAACCAGCTCTCTAAATATTGTTCATGGGTTTGGAAAACTCCTGTATTGTAGAATCTCACTTCAGTTGTTTTTAATTGGTTTGCAATATTTCACCGTTCAGGGCTTACCCTTAGCATTTCAAAGTATATATTTAAAAACTTTATGGCAGAGGTATGAAAGTCAAAAGCTGGGAAAAATAAAAAAAAAACCTTCTTTGAGACAGGATTGCACTTAAATGATTTAAGCTGGATTTTATAGTTTGGTAGAGACTAAACTATTCATGTCTTCCTCAGACTTCTATTGGCATCCATGAGATTCCTACCTGTAAACAAATGGCTCAGTCCAATGTGAACTACCCACAGAGATCACAGGGGTCTACACAAAAGGAAACTTGGTGGATTCCTCTTTTAAAGCTGGAGAACCCTAGCATACTAACTCATGATTTGAGTTGTCATCAAGTATTGCTATTTATTTCTAGAATATGGATAGAGGCTTCCCTTAAATGCTTAGCTTTTTAAGAATAACTGCTTTGTACCACTCACAAACAAACCACTTACGAAGGTTCCCTAAGCCTCAAAGAACTGTTGATTGCTAAATGGCAATTGCACACATGCACACACATGTATGCACAAAACAACCCATATTCTTCACAGGTATATTACTAGTGCTTACTATTCCTCAAAAAATAAAATGTAGACTAAATAATAAAAATTAAATAATTTTGAGAAATAAAAATAATATTTAGTGTACCCTGAAATTAATATGATAAATACTATGGATAAATGACAGCAGGTCTAAGTTATAACTATGCACTGCCACATTTCTATTACCAGGGATGAAGGAAATTTTGTGTTATTTAGAGAAAAAACACAATAATATGACAGTAATAATATACTTCACTGATGTAAAAGAAAGATCATGGGTGTCTCCATTCTTTTACTTACCCTAAATTACCAATAATAACTATCTCCTCCTCATAGGTCCTGGAATCAAATCATTTTGCTTTAAAAAGTACTATCAAACTATGAGGAGTACCACATGCCTGCCTATAACCCCAGCGCTTGGAATGAGGAGGAGGGATTGTGAATTTGAAACCACTCTGGGCTATACAAGGAGATCCTATCTCCAGAAAAGGTACTTTATTAATATATAAATATTGGGGATAATGCCAAAGAAGAAACTTTTTTTCATAAGCAAATGTTCTTTTGCATATTACAATAGAAGACTTCGCTTTCAATTTCTGTTAAGTAAATGAGTAAATAAAGAAATTAACGAAGAATTTGAGAAGTAAGACTGTATGGGGATATCAATCTGAAGTTAAGAAAGAAAACTCATTCTCGGACTGATTGGAAATGGGCTTTGGAACCCCATGTGATCTGCCATGCGAATATTCCTCCATCTAATAAAATCAAAGGCTTATTCAAATTTCTTAAACATAGTCTTCCACAAACATCTTAGTCTAATCTTTTTTTAAAAAAAAGTAGGACTCTAATAATAATGATTCAAAAATTCTTTTTCTCTGACCTCTCTTTGTGCTCTTCTCTGTGAAGAAGTCATATATATTTGTGTAATAAGTGGCACATAATTATTAATCATGAATTCTCAAGTTAAGAACCTTTGACTTGGTGTGCATGAATATTGAGACACATTAGTGTGCTCAGATGTTCAACAAACACACCATTTGCTTTCATCTACGTGGCCGTCTTTCATTTGACTTTTGACCTTTCCTTTGGCACTGTCCTGTCATTTCTTCGGTTTCGCAAATTTTAGCTTCTCGATTAACCTCTCAACTGTGACCTTTCACTTGACCTGTGCTCTCATCAATTTTGAAACCTCATACATGTAATTGAGGAACAAATAAACAAAACATATGGATGAAGCCCTTGCTGGATTAAGTCTGAACGGAAGAAACAGAATCAAGATTTCAGCAAGCGATGCACTATCTACCTGTAAATAGTCTGTAAATAGTAGAAAATGATCATTTTAGAATTGGCTACGATCTATCAAATCATCATCAGATTTAAGAGTAGCCCCAAGAAGCAATGATCTGTTCTGATCGCATTAACAATGTACGAAGTCAGCTTTTCTCTGTCTCCACAGTGTCTAGGGTTTACCTCATTTCTCACCACGTCTTCTCACGAGACTTTTAGAATCAAGCATTTTCTGGACAAGAAACAAAAGCAAAATTGCCCCATTCCCCAATGGATTTGTATGAACACTGTTAGAAAAATCAAGTATAACCCCAAAAGCAGACATTGGAGGAGAACCAAGCAGGGTTTGCAGGGATTTGGACTGAAGGATATGACTCTTCATGCTGAATCCCGCTCAACTATCAATCCTCATACATGGAGCTGAAAATGTCTCACTGAAGGGTAGGGCATGTTTGTATGAGCACTTATTTGTTTGTTTATCTATTTATTTTCATGTGTGTTTAGATGCACCAGGGCCTCCTGCCCTGCAAATGAATTCCAGATGTATGCCCCACTTTTTCTAGTCTGGTGAATGTGGGTCACTGTGGAATCAAACCCAGGCTAGCAGGTTGTGCAGATAAGTGCCTTTAACTACTGAACCATTTTTCCCAGCCCACAACTGTGAATGTTTAACTTAGATGCTGATTTTGCTCGTTATCTGATCTACATGAGTGAGTTGGTTTATTACCTTTCGGAAAATTGTACTAAATCTAATTAAAAATGAAATAACTTTAATGCACATAATACAGAGATTTATCATCTTACCATGAAATGTGACAGCCAGAGATT
This sequence comes from Zapus hudsonius, assembly GCA_004024765.1. Taxonomy (NCBI): domain Eukaryota; kingdom Metazoa; phylum Chordata; class Mammalia; order Rodentia; family Dipodidae; genus Zapus; species Zapus hudsonius. Next base: position 44,983 of record PVHP010005333.1, read on the forward strand.
TTGCCTAAACAGTTACCAGTGGATTTAATCCAGATAAATATTGTGGGACTCACTATACTATTCAATATGAATACTGATACTTTGAATATTCACTTATAAAACTTAATCCTCTACTCTCCATAACACTATTTATATACTATTTATATTTATAGTACCACTCACAATATCTATATTGTATATATACATATATATATATATATATATAGACCTTTCTTTGTTATTACCATCTGTCTCCCCCCTCCACCATTCCAATAGAATGGAAACTTCATGAAACCAAGGAATCAGTCTTCTGTGTTGGGTTCCCATCACCACAAAAAACTTCTATGTAGTACCTCATGGTTGTTAAAGCAATCCAAAATATAAAGTACCTTCCCCAAGCGTCATTGCACACATAGTTGAACACAAAAAAACAAGTTTAAAATAAATGAAACAGTTCATTTAAAGTTTTAATTATAGTTCATTATGTTTAAAATTCCATGCTCCTTAAAATTTACCCTGACTTTTAAAAAAAAATTGACACTTGACTTCATTTTTCTTACTATTAAGAAATTTTCCTCCAAGACTGAAGACTTCCTTAAAAAATCTCTTAATTACTAAATATTGGTAATTATCTTCAAGTGTCAAATCCCCAGATGTATTTAAGAACTAAGCCGCACAGCTTGCCAACTAGAATATAGTCATATTTCATTCATTATATGTCTAGAGTCATGTGTTAGGAAAGTAGATTCACAGAGAAAAAGTTACTGAAATTAAGAAAAATCATCAGATTTTGCTACCTTAAAATTAGCACAGCAATTTTAAATGCCTTAGTTAAAATTAGGGTGTCTTTCAAAGGAACGTAGGGAACACACAAATGGGAACTACACAACCAACAGAGCCATAGTGTATCATTGAACAAAATAATTATTAAATAGAACAATTTGTAAATAATCGCTTGCTAAAATATCCCCTTGGACTTGGTTATAAACATTTGCTTAAAACACATTGCTAGCCCTGAAAAAACGAGAATGATTTGATAGCCAACTTTCCTAATAAGATCATCCATAAAATTCAGCTAGGGGAATTTCAGTTTAAATCTTTAAAAAGTAAGCTTTCAATTTCAAAATGGTGGTGAAATGACATCTAAGAATATCTACATCTAGACATCTAACCCTAATTATAAAGTTCCATGCTGAAACAATACGATCTCTTCTATAAATTTTTAATGCCAATAACTACCTTGTAACTTCTTTAAATCTTACCTGAACATATCACATTTTCATAATATATCTGTAGCAAGAATCTAAGTAGGTTAGTACTATATATTTTTGAAATTTAATGTTTGCCTTTTATGGGTCCCAGAATACTGAAAGAAGTAGAAGTGTTATACATAAGTTGCTATAAAGGTAAAATTTAAGCTAATCTCAAAACTAGTATTTTCTGACTTCCCCAAGTTCAGTTAAGTAAATGGTTCAAAGTTTGGCTAACATTTGAGGTTCTTTTCTTGTTTAATCCAAAGCAGTTCATTTTTCCTTAGCTGTAACCAAAACAGTCAGACAAGGTACAAATCATTTTGTTGGAGAATTATGTCTGTGGTCATTTAAATAATGTAATACCAATAAGGGGAACTTTAAAGAATATTAGAGTATTTGAAATATATAGGGAAATAAAAATGGCAGCACAATATAAAATAAAACGAAGTATAAAAAGTATTTGTGGATACCATTAATATATTGGGCCTACTAACAATGTAATGTGTAAAGAATAAAATCTGACAATACAAAGAGAAATGGATTGCAAAGTTTTAGGAAAAACTCTTGACTATTAAGTAATAATGTATTATAATCAAGATTTTAATAGAAGTTTTTGGAAAGTCAGATAAAAAAATCATAGGAAAACTTAGAGATGTTCAATTTTTTCGAATTAGCAAAGTTACTGTTTCTGAATCATATCCTTCATTAATCAGTGTAATTCAAGAAATTGTGTTTTCCAAAAGAAATAAAGAATAGAAGCAGCAGTTACATTTTTAAAATCACAAGGAAATTAGTAACAGAAGTCGTTGTGTACACTGTAAAAAGCAATATAGAAATTTTGAGGAGAAGTAGAACAGAATATTTGAATCTATTGTATTGATATAACAAAGCCCAGACTTAAAAATAAAAGCTAGGTTTTCTGGCTTTACTTATATTTTAGGTAGAAGCTTTTTACTACAAGAATTCAACTGCTGAAGTTCATTTCCTGTCTTTAATTCTAAACGGGCAATTTGCTGATAATTTCCTGTCTACATTTTCATAAAGTAGAAAGAACACAACTGGTTAAGCTTAATGTTTCAATAACCAAATAAACTTCAGCAAGCATAGTTTAGGAAATTAGACAACTATCTTGAAATAAGTTTTATGATTATAGAATGTCTAAATACTGTTTATCTCCCCCAAATGTTTCAAAACATTCAAAAGGCCTAAGCAATTGCTTCCTTGACCCCCCAAACAAATAGAGTACCATTGCTTTGCCTCAGTGGGCCCAGAGCAATTAAAGTCAGAAGGGTATAAATCCCCTGCACTCTATACTGCTCTGATACAGATGAGGAAGAAATGGCTTCTAGCTTTTCAGTTTATACCCCCACTCCCTACTCCACATTTTTTTTTGCCTCAGTTAGAAATTCTCTTAACTTGAACATTTTATAGACAAGGCCTTTGGATTTGTGTTTACCAGCACTTGAGGTTAAAATTAAAATAGGGCATTACTAAAAAGCCCCCATCCGACATCTAAATTAAGTTGTCAATTAAAGATGAAGAATGACTTGTTGTGATTGCCTGAAAATGAGGCGCCCTCTTTCTCCTGTTGGGATGGCAAACATCTTCCATCCGAAATCCATTACAGTCTCCACACAAGGGGAGCTCCAGGAACATATGCTGCTTCCAAGGCTCAGAAGAGCACGGGATTCATAAAGCCATGAACTGTGGGGACAAGCCAGAAGCTTCAACAAATGCCAGTTGGTGCCACTACCCTCCTCCAGATGTCATCCAGAAGTAGAGGAGAACTCAAATGCCAATTATGAAGGGAGATTTTATTAGACAGCTTTAAGGGGAACAGATGAGTCCAAATCCCCCTGTTTATTATCTACTGTACACTTACCTAATGCCTTCTCCTGTGAGAAAGGCTTAAACTGTAAGCGTAAAGGGCACAATGAAATTGTAAGGCTCTCCCCATGTGGACCTGGGTTATTTCAGCCACCAGCAACGTGAGTAGCTGCAGGTGTGGCACTAAATAAAGTAATATAAAGTGTCTAAATTGCAACAGTGGAAGTACTGTTTCAAGACCCTTGTCTGCTTTTTATTAATGGTCAGATGCCTTCCTATCTGCAACCACAACTATGTCTACCCTGTTATTCAGCAACAATATTTGGATAGGCAAAGATCTATTAAAAAATCACTGTTGATATTTTGGGACCATAGAGATTTTTGGAGTCGAATAAGCATTCAATCTTCTTGCAGAAGGGGAGAACATAAACTTGTGATTCGGGAAAAGAGGAAGCCAGGGGTTACAAAGGTGGAGAGGCCAAGGAGAATGAAACAGACCCCCTCCATCAAGGAAAAGCTTGGCAACATAACTAGAAACAGACCAACCCTAAATCTTCAGGTTCATGAGCTCTTAGTAACATAATTAACTGAAATAAAACTAATATTCTCGTGTTCAGTTTCACCTTGACATACACAAGCAGCTCTAAGTAAGCCCATGAAGAAAAAAAAGAGGTAGAATGGGTATTGTTTACAGACTGTGTCTTAATGGAAGAGGAATCATTCCATAACACATGAAGAAAATTTCTGAAGTGGAACTTCTGTCTACACAAAAAAACTATCTACACAAAAGATAACTGCCAGGCTTATTTCTACCCTTCTACCGAGAAACATGGCTTGAGGGGAAGGGGGAAGGGGTGTATAGTTTACTTATTTGAAATTTCTTTTTAAAAAAAGAGTTCTACATTTCCAAACCATTTGTTCTTAAGAAAGGAACCACTAATGCCCAGGAAAAAAAAAAATGTTGAACAGGAAATGTTTGACCAATGTTGCATCACCAGATATCAAAAGAATTTGACTTTGGCTCCTTCAGTGAATCAAGTCAGGACATTCTTGATTTTTTTTAGTCTCTGAGTGTCTACAAACCCCATTCAAAAAAATTATTTTTTAATTGGTGACACCAATTTTTTGAAAGTTTCTAATGCATAAAAGAAAGCAAAAAAGAAAAACCTCCTCTTAGGAAGAAATGTAGAAAGTACTAGTTCAGAGAGACCAGATAAACAACGTTAGTGATCTGTGACTAGCATTCAGGAAATTCCATTTATCTGATGAGCTGCCGGCTAACTGAACAGTGATTCAGTGCCACCAGTTTAACCTAAAGTTCCCTGTTGTCTCTACACACTTTTTAGGGGCATTTTTTTTAATGCTGTTTGGTACACCAGGAGATCACGCTTTTAGAAATAAAGCAGGAGACTAAGAGAGGAATCTTCTTGCTGTTCTTTGCTTAACTGATGTCCATTTGCACCTCAGCAGAAGAACTCCACAAATTCCAATTTCCAGACTCCCAGGAGGCTTCTCGTCACAGGACTGCCTAGGGCATCCATCCAGCCCATGGTTCCTTTTTTCTTTTTCTTTCTTCTTTTTTTTCTTTTAACACTTAACACCATGGGATGATTTAACAGAGAGTGTCTCGAGTCTGTGAGCTACAGCCCCCTTAGACTCTACCCAAACAAAGCTACTAATGTGTGGTCAGTTTCTTGGCATGTCCACTGTGCGCTGATAACGCTGCTGTTTGCTATTCTCCAAGGAGCCAGCTGCTGGAAGACGGCTGGATCCTCATCCCTGGTGCTCCTGGTGCAGGCGACCCTGCGACTGTACGGCGCCAACCACAACATGCTACCCACCGTGAGAGAGCAGGACTTATCGTCTATCATACTGATTGACGAAACCAAGAGTGAGCAGAAAAAATAAACACGAACAGAGGCTGCAGTGTATGGGCCAGTCAGCTGGGAGTTTTAGTATTTGGCCTTGGCGATCCTTCTCTCCTGGTGGGTTATCTTTTCCTCATGCTATCATTTATCATAACTTGGAGGGTCAGGGAGAGAAACAAACCTACAGTTTTGTGTTTTTATTTTTGTTCCTATTGGTTGCATTCATTAGACTGCTGGCTTTCTTCTTCTTCTATTTTTTAATCTCCACCCCCCCCCTTAGCACTTTTCCCTTTGCCCCCATTCATAATCCCACCCTTTCAGATATTCCCTAAAGAATGGTGAAATGAAATCTCCATGCGGTTCTTCCCCGCCCGTTGCTCCTGTTCCTCATAGATCATTGCAAGTAATTAACCTTTGTTGGTCCATCAAATCGAGAATGCAAACCTACATGTTAATTCACTTAAACCAGAGAAATCTGCTTCTAAACTCACTGAAGAGCCTGGCTCTTGGTCACTTCTTTGGACAACTAACAGCTTCTTCGTAAATGATGGCACTTGACTCTTTGAGGCACAAAACCATGTTTTGTATTGGTCTTGGCAACCACCATAAAGAACGCCCCCCCCCCCAGTGTCAGTACCAGACACGATCTGTATGTGGTGGTACTCTTCTAGTATCCTAACAGAATCATGGAGCTCCTCCAACAGCTGCTTAAAGCTGATACAAGCATTTCTTCTCTCAGCAGGCTATTCTTGCATAACCATTTATTTTGCAGTTTTAAAGTGCCTGAAGGATTTAATTATGTACATAGACAACCCTTATAAACTCTATTCTAGGGTTTTTATTGACTTTTGTGCTGGGCAGCTCTTAGGCATTTCAATTAAGTGTTTTTATAAGAAAAACTACAATATTGTTAAAAAAAAATTCTTTCTAGATACTTCCAAACAGGTTTGGGCCTCCATCTGATTGAATAAACTATTCCATTGAGCAGAGAGAGAGAGAGAGAGAGAGAGAGAGAGAGAGAGAGAGAGAGAGAGAGAGAGAGAGAGAGAGAGAGAGAGAGAGAGAAGAAAAGAAAAGAAAAGAAAAGAGAAAATGCAGGTTAATTCAAGGTTTAATTTTTCCATTTTGGAAAAACAGAGAGTTGAATACCACACAGGTTTGTGAAAATGGACCTGGCAGTACGACCTAGGCAGAGGGAAGAGGACAAGATTACTTAGAAATATACTTGAAATGTCACAAGACTACCTGTTACCTGGGAGTTTACTTAAACTCACCAAGGCAAAAACCTAAATGGGAAATTTTACATGTTCCACTTAACAAGTGCAGAATAATAAATGACCACATTCACTTGGAGCACCCGCCTGACAGACGTACCCCTCAAAAGTCTCGGGGAGACCCCAAAGCCGTCTTTGTCTGCCTTCTTCAATTGCAGGGCTCAAGTATTTACAAGGCTTCTGCAAACCTGCTTCATTGTGATGTGGGATATTTCAGTCCCAGCAGGTGGCCAACAGGAGACCAGGCCTGCCTGTGAAATATGTAATGCTTTTTTTTTTCATATACTTTAACCAGAAATGTGCCCCTCCACAACTCTCTTAACTGGTCTAATTTCCCTTTCTCCTCTTAATCTCCTCAGCAAGTCATGAGCTTGCATTAAAATCTCCCTAAAACATTTCACCCACAGGCAATGTAATTCTGCAACAAGCAACCAACATTTCACAGCTCCGGAGTAATGGATTAATTTGAACCTAATGTTGCTGTCGTTTACTGCTCCAAATGTTCGGGTGTAGACATAGCCCTGAGGCATGGGGCTGTGGCATGCACAACTTTGGGAGCCAGAGCTACAGTTGGTTTAACATCTGTGCCTCACATTTGCCATGCGCCTCATTATCCTGCACCCCACTGTGCCTACCTGTCCCCCCACCCCAAGCCTCTCAGCCACAGGGGATCTAAATGTTTTCCCCTCCATCCAAGTATCTTTGTTCTCCTTCTCACTTACTAAATTTTTGTGAGACCTCTGCACCCAAACCCTGGGGATTCTGTCTATGGGAACAGCCCAAGCCCTTTAAATTCTTAATTCTCCATTAGGAAGAGGAAAATTACAGCATTTAAGTTTCTGACATGCCACTGCATAAATTGTGCCATTCTCAGAACCTACTAGAGTCTGTGACTAAACTCAGAGGCGTGTAATAAAGCATGGCGTTGTTGGTTTTGACTTTAACGAGTTTGGTCGGCTTCAATTATCTGTAAGCAAAGAAAGAGCAAACTTCCAGATCCAGATTTAAGAGAAACACTCCCTCCCCCCAAAATGAAATTCAATCACAGAAGGACAAGATTGTCACATCAAAAATTAAAACTAAGTCTCTTAAACTACCTAAGAAGTTTGCATTTCAAAACTCACCATATGTATGTACACACACATATACTATACCCTATTCCCTCACAAAAATAAAAATAAATTTAAATAAACTCAAGGCTTTAAAAATATGTGTAGTCACCAGGCCAAACAGCTGCTTAAATTTTAATCCTACTTAAACAATAAAAGAATCATATGACCTCTTGACTGGTTTTCCATTGGAAATGTTCTGGGTAATCATTTAATAAGAGACAGTAAAGATTTAGTCACATAAAATAATTCAAACAGGAAAAACAAATATTTTAATATTACAAAATGTAGGTGTCACTGGTAATATCAGCCATAATAAAACAGACTGCAAAACAGCAAAATAGCTAGGCGAACATTAATTTTAGGATAGACACCATTCTTGCTACAAAACACAAGGACAATGCTACGAATAAGTAAATTTGAAAGCACTATCTACATGTCATATTGGGGAAGCAGCTTTATTTCACACATAAGCAAGGAGATTTAGTGTCCTTCAATTTATTTACCAGTGTGATGGGAAAATGTTTTTTTTTTTCCTGTAGGTGATAGGAACTTAGTTTAAAATGATCCCTTTCATAGGGCTAATAATTAAAAACTTGATCAGATTCAAAGAATTCCTACAAGCCATCATTCAGATCTTAATCCCTAGAGGAGAAAAAAGTTGCAGTCTTGAGAGTTTTTTTTTTTTAATTCTCATGCCCTCCCCACGTAAAAGTACACTCCACTCCAGAAATTGGATTGGATTTCCATACTCCTCACATAATCCCCGACATCTACACAGTACAGAGCAGTGAGTCTCTCGAACATTTCATTATATGCTTGAATTCATTTACCCTATATGGAATTTGTTACCTTTACAATAAAAAAGTCTCTATTCATTATTGAGAGTGGACAGATGGAACATGTTCAATGTAAGCCATCAATAAGAAGAGAGGGAAAAACTTATAATCCACGTGGCCCAGCCTCCTCCATCTGGTAGTTCCCTGCTTCCCTGCTTGTCTGCCAAGTTTTTTTTTTTTCCAAATAAAAGTGAACGTTTCTCTTTGGAGTAAATGGAACATTCTCAGATATTGACCCTGATTCCGATTTACACATAATAGGCAAGCATGCAATTAAGCTATGATATTTTCTAATGGTAATACATATCATAAGGAAAGGTTTTGAAACTAATTGAAAAAAAATAAGTAAACGACTCTTTACTAAAAAAAAACATGTATGAAGATACAAGCAAAATCATTTTTGCTTTGCTAGATCATGAAGGCAATTAAAAACACATTGTAAGCTCCATAAATTCAGAGATGGATCATAAACAGTGGCAATCTGAAGGAGAAGGACTAAACTTGCCCATCCTTCTGAACTATGATCCAGGAGAAGACACCTTCTGTCGAAGGGAAAAGGCTTGATTAACAGTGACGACCCAGGATAACTTTGCTAAGACACAGCATACATGACTATTTCACGTTTTGGAATAAAATAAATACTATCATGTCTCTAAGAGTTCATTAAATAATCTCATGCACACACTCAGAGATTGCACACACACTTTTCATGTATTTTCACCTCCACTCACGGATTCACTCCTTTTTCTGTGGCCCCTCACATCAAATGTCTCATTATATGAAAAACAATGAACCAGTTATTTTGTTTGTTCTTGTCATAGTTTCAGAACCTACAAACAATAGTAAGAGCACACATTCATTTCTCTGGCAGTGGCCCTATCATTAAAAGATCCTTGTAGGAAATATCAATAACATTATAAATAATTCTTTCATTAAAAGGTTGATAAAATAATTCAACGAAATGATAAACATATTTTAAATTCATTCCTGAGAACAATTTCTGAAATTATAGCGATCGTGTTAGTATGCATTTATTAAACTATTTGGATACTAAATAATTGTTTTTTAAAACTTAGATCTCAACCAACATATCAATGAAATTAGACATTATGAGTGTGCCCACACAAAAACTACTTTCTCTAAATTTCCCTGGTTAAAAAAAAAAAAACACATGGTGGAGGTATGGAATGTAGCTACGTTGGTAAAGTACTTGCCTAACACATAAGAAGCCCTGAATTCATTCTGCACCACTGCATAAATTGGGTGTGGTACAAACCTGTTACAGCAGTTCTTTGAAAGGGGAGGTAGGAAGATCAGGGATTCAAGGTCATTCTTGGATACATAACAGATTGGAGGCCAACCTTATATACATGAGAAATCACCTCACCAATAAATAATAAATAAATACATAAATAAATATATAAATAAATAATTAAATACGTAAATAAATAAATAGTGGATTCAGTTGTTAAGCTGGAAGCTGGGTCAATATGATGTGAGTCAGATGACTTTTGCCAGTTAAATACTACTTACACCCAGTTTCCCGATCTCTAAAAATGAGAATTATCAGAATACTTAAATCATAGAATCCTTATGAAGACTAAATAAAACCATCTGTAAAAGTTGAGGATTAAATATTTGGCCCCACTTATTTTTTTTCAAGGAAGTATTTGGAAATTTTAACAATGTTAAACTATATACTAGCTTTAGAATTATTACTACAAACCAATTAATTTGAATCTTGAGTAATTAGATCTTATAGCCTGAATTGAGAAAGTCTGATGAGGATGTAGAAAGTTCAGCAATTTGGGCTGGAGAGATGGCTCAGCAGTTAAGGCATTTGCCTATAAAGCCTAATGACCCAAGTTCAATTCTCTGATACCCACATAAAGCCAGGTACACAACATGGCATATGCATCTGGAGTTCATTTGCAGTGGCTGGGGGACCTGGCGTGCCCATTCTCTCTGTCTCTTTTCTATCTGCTTGTAAATAAATAAATAAATAGAAATAAAATTAGAAATTTCAGCAATTAGGTGACTGACCCAAATTTTTTTTTGACATCTCCATTGGCTTGTCCCAAAGCCAAGTCTAGTAGGTGATTTGCATACAGTAGGCGCTTAATTATGAAACAAAACAGAACCCTGCTAAATCTTCCCCTCAGTTTGCATTTCACAAATTTTTAATTCAACTTTCAGGGATGTGTTTCTAGACATTATTCAGGGAGCAGCCCTTCATCTCTTGTCCGTTCAACATCTCCTCATTCATCTCTTCTTTGAGGGGCTATGAGCTGAATTACGATTTACCAAAAGAAGTATGCTAATTCCTTAACCTTCAACACCTCGGGATGGAAATGTATTTGGAGACAGGACATTTTTTCTGTATTATAACAGGATATTTTTTAAAGTGATTATTTGAAGAAAAATAAAGGAGGGGGCATGAGGATGGAACATAATCCAATTGGCTCATATCCTGAATAGTGAAAGCTCATTTGGACACACAAGGAGATACCAGTGGCCTGCAAAGCCAGATCAAAGACCATGTAAGAAGGATATATTAAGAAGCAAATGCTCTGCAAACCAAGGAGAGATGCCTCGGAAAAAACAGCCTGCAAACACCTCACTCTCAGATTTCCAAGCTTCAGAACAAGGAAAGAAATTTCTATTGCTTAAGCCACCAAGGCTGTAATAATTTGAGGTTAATGTAGACCCACCAAGCCAGTAAAAGTACAAACATTTTCACAATCATGGAATAAACAAAATTCCAGGTTTCCTTTCCAAATGCCCTATGTGGCTTGTAAAGATACATGCACATACATGTACGCCTACATACATATGTATACATGCACATAAACATTCCTGCATATTATTTTGCACATGCAAAAAGAAATCACAGAAAACAGCAGAATAATATAAAACTCTCTGATTTCTGAACTGTTCCTGACAATTCAAAATTAACAAGTATTTTTTGCCTAAAATCCTTAAATCTTAATTGGCCCACTGCCTAAGGCAGAGGTATTATGTAATTCTAAATCTTACCAGTCTGGAGGGCTACAAAAGTGTTGCTGAGAAAAATATGGTAAAGCAACAAGCTTTTAAAAACATTGATTTAAAAATAATATTCATTTTTTAAGCTGGGCCTGGTGGTGCACGCCTTTAATCCCAGCACTTGGGAGGCAGAGTTGGGAGGATCACCATGAGTTCAAGGCCACCCTGAGACTACATAGTGAATTCCAGGTCAGCCTGGACTAGAGTGAGACTCTACCTTGAAAAACCAAAAACAAAACAAAATGTTCATTTGTAAATAGTTCTATGATAATAAATGTGATAGAATTTGGATTGCATTGATATGGAATTATGGAATTGTTGGGATATAATAACATCTGGCCACACTGGTTAAGAATGTATTTTAAAGCCAAACCAGAATGCCTCTCCAGCATCATGGGTATGTCAGAGTCCTACCATTCATTCATGGCACCAAAAGCCATGAATGCCAGTTCTCAGAAGTTATTGGTAATGAAAGGACATAGGATTAGGACAAGCCAACCAATTTAAATCTCATATCGCCTCTTCCCATAGTAGAATGGAGGGAGGCTGCAGGGCTTAGTTCAGATATTTTTAAAATACAAGAGAGTGTTGTCAGCAACCATCTCGTTTTTATTGACACATGGGCTGTGCAGATGCTTAAGGAGAAACTTGCAAAGAATTTCCCACAATACCAATCAGATGGAGCCATTCTCAAACTCACAGGAGCCTGGAGGATTCGGAAGGGAAGTGGGGGCAATGGACCTGAAGCCCACTCCCTTGGGTCAGTGCATGCTGGGAGGGGAAATGAGCTACAGAGCAGACAATTTTCAGCATCACTGGCTTTACTTTCTTTACCAAGCCTCATGAAAACACACTGACAAAACAAAGGACACAAAACTAATGACCCATGCGTTCTGTCAATTGACTCAGTAGCAGTGGCCAGTTCACCTTAATTTTTTTTTCTTTTTGTTCACATTGAACATGTAGCCCAAGGCATTGGTTAAGGTTCACTTAAGAATTTTTCAAAGGCATCACTTGGTTTTCATTAATTTGTTAACTGTAACTTCTCCTTTCTACTAAGGAATCCATACTCCATCTGCTGACTTTTATGCAAAATTTTTAAAAGGGATATGTTTTACCAATGAGCCTTGTTTTAATACTTTTTGCCTCAGGAGAAATCACTTCTTATTCATGAATAGTAAAGAAAATTATACCCATCATATTTTTCTAGCATTTAAGATATATTGAAACCTTGATTTTCTCAGAAATCTTAGTACCAACTCTCAGCTGCTACAATAGAGCTTATTATTCCTGTAATTATTTCCTAATTATTCCTGTGGTCTTTTGCCATGATTTCTGATGAAATTCAATTTTAGTATGCATGAAATGTGACCAACTCAATATCACTTAAGAAGTGATCAGTAAGAGGAATTTTAAAATGTTATAAATGAAACTCTGTGTTTACAAATCGACCCAAAGAACAAATCATCTTCAGGATGAAAATTTTCTTTTCTAGTTCACAGTGGACACTTTGAGAATAGATTACATTTTTCCATTTGCTCCATAGTCACAGAGAAGTGTTGCCTCTATAAATATTTCCCTTGGTAAATTAACCAAAAACATAGAACAGTTTTTAGAAAACCCTTAACTAATGAACACTGTGACACCAACAGCAGGGTCTAAATTTTCTTTATAGAATTCAAGACCAGAATAGAATAGGAAGCAACAATTGCTTTCAAGTCTGAACAGAAGCTAGTAATGTTAACCTTTCTATTCATAACAAAGAAGTATCATGAGAGCTCTAAGTGGGAGGGAGTCTACCATGAGGACATTTGGTAGTTTTCACCAGAGGAAATGGATGACCTAAAGCACACACAGTACTCCTTTCTGAATGCTTCGGACACAGTTATAAAACATGATAGCAGTGTTTGGCTGGTATAACTTCACGTTAGCTGGATCTGTCGGCACTTCCATTACAAACCCTTGATTTTTAAGATTTTATAATTCAACTGTGAAATGTTGCATTAGAAAGAAAGTTGGCAAAGTGGTCTCAGCCAGGGAGCTTATCAAATTGAACCAATCTTTGTTGAGCTATCTCTCAGTTCTGTGAGTCAAGGTCTACTCCCAGACAGACATGCCAAACTTCCAATGACTTTAGTGCCAAGGAGAGCTTTTTTTTCCTCTCTTTTTCAATTTACTCCACAAGAGCTTTACTCATTCCTGTCCAGAAGCTGCCAGAGCCTAGCTCATATCCTGTGTAACCCAGGGGGAGGGAAGCCACATCGTACGTAACCCTGGAAGACACATGAATGCAGTTCTAGCCATGTGTCTTCAGCATGAAATGTGGACAGTATCATAGAGCACCGAGTACTTTTGAACATGTACATACTTGAGATGCAGACACATCTACTGTCACTTGGGAAGTGAAGCCCACGGATCCCTATGTCTTCACCTGCCCAGTATAAAGATTACAAACGTTTGGAGAAATAATTCATGATTTTATAAAAATTTAATTTATTTATCTACATATTTTTATGTGTGTGCATGTGTGTTCATATGTATGTGGGCACACATGTGTTCATGTGCACGTGGAGGCTAGAGGACAAATTTGGGTATCATTCCTCAAGATCATCATCAACTTTTTTCTCCTTGAGACAGAGACTCTGTAGCTCACCAATTATGCTAGATTGGCTGGCTAGCCAGCCCCAGGGACCCACCTCTCTCTGCCTCCCCAGTGCTGGCATTACAAGCACACACCACCGTGCTTGGCATTTTTTCCATGGGTTCTGGGGATTGAACACAGTTCCTCATGATTGCAACCAACCACTTTACCAACTGAGCTAGCTCCCAACTTTCTGATTTATTTAATGTAGCATCCATTGAATCAATAATGCAATCATATTGCAGGCCAGTTTCTTGATTAGTAAAAACTCTACATTGGAAATTTTATCACAACAAACCTGTGAACAAAATAGAGAGCTTTAAACTCATTCAAAAAATTAGTTGTCATTCTTCTTTAGAAGATGCTACAGGGAAAATTCAGGTGCCTTCAGGAAAGGTAAGTTCTCATCAAAGGCTTCTAGAGTCAGCAGGCTAGGAGATGGCTAACGCCAGGTGTGGTTCAGGCTTCTTCAATTTTTATTCTACTCTCTAACTTTGGATTTAGCAAAACCAAAACCATATTTTGCCAAACTTTCTCCCTTAATTTTTAAGCCCTTGTGCATTTTCAGTGAAATTTAATCCACATGTTCCTTATTCTTTTACACTTGACTCATCAAATATTTTCATGTAAGAGCCATTCGAAGTTTAAAAAGAAAACTAGAGACTTTTAGCTCTTAAGAAAAACCTAAATCAGAGGATCTCAGCTTCTTCTCCTTCAAAACAGGAAGCTGATTTCTGCCCACCATAAATGAATGTGAGTGTGAACATAATGTGTTCATCTGACTCCAAAAGGTATGAATTGGATTGGAAATTGTAATTTCACAGGAGAGTCCACTCTCTTTCAAAGTGTTGTTTTGCATGTGGCTGTACCTAGATAGTGAGTCACATAATTTAATCTAATACAATGAATATTTCTAATGTTAAAAAAATAAAAAGAGAAAAAACATGTTTCCTCAGCAATTAACAAAACTAATTTTCAGTAAGTCTATTAGTAAATAACTCAACTGTGGTACACATTTTGCCTAAGATATTGGGTTTTATTTTCTAAAAATTGTTGACATTATAAAACCAATAAAATTATGTTAATTACCAGGACCTTATAGCTACATGTTTCCATGGGAAGATGGTATATTTTTATATATTGTATACTTACTTTTAATTTCTTATGTGATATATCTATAAACTCTTCATGAATTTTTATATCTCTGTATCTGAAGAATGCTCTTTTGGACAAAAAATTGTAATTATTATAATGAATTAACAAATTTAATGCCAACATATAAAACCAATATAAACATATTTAGAAAAAGAATTCCAATAAAAGAATAATTAATGACTTATAGCAATCATATCTTCTACTTCTTTATACACCAATTATGCTTAACAAATCTGAACTTGAGGCAGGTTCTGATGTCATCATTACTGAATTAAATTGCACTAGTTCTAATGGCATGGATGATAATTTATATTTTAATTATATAAAACAGTAATGTAAAAATTCCTACAAAATGATAATTTCTTTTTTTTCAAAATGACAATTTCTTGTGAAGTCCACTTCTATCAGTTATTATCCACAAAAGTTATATAATGACATTTTTAATCAATTGAAATTTTTCATAAAGTTTTCATGATTGTAAGAGGACATTTAAATAAAATTTATCAAAAATGTGTCAGAGGTGAGAAGAAAACATATATGTTAACCAAAAGGTGTCATTGAGAAGGAATAGCAAGGCAAAAATATGTCAAGTGTGGAGTAATTTGAGAATATTTAATGCCTTCACGAATGCCATTTGATGAGTGAGTATAAAAAATTTGATCCCCAGACCAAGAGACTCAATTCATTGTCTCGAGATCCCAAGTCTGTTCTACTTGATTCACTAGACTTGAATCATTCATTTCACAAATGCTCTAGAGCATCTTCCTGCCAAGAGTTATTGACATCTGGAAGTCTACACTCTGGTGATTCCACTATCTTAAGGACTCTTACTCAGGGCAAGAGACCCACTTTGGTGCAGTGAGGGCTGCAGGGTTGGCTTAGTCAATAAAAAGCTTGCTGTGCCTAGCCGTCATCCCAGCACGTATGAAGCAGAGACATGGGTTCCCTTGCTAACTTGCAAGTCTAGTGGAATTGGTGAATTCAGGTCTAGTGAATGACTCTGTCTCAATCAACATAAATCTACTTGGAATATGCACTTAAGTATACAAGTAGATAAATTTATATTAATAATATTTAAAAATAAGGTGGAGAGTTGTTGAAGAATTCCCTCCACATTGACTTCAGGCCTTCAAGTATGTGTTCCTACATGTGAATTTGTGTGTGCAACTATGGGCATGCACACACATATATGTGCAAAACAGAAAGTGTGCCGAATAATAACCTTCTTGTTTTTCATTTTAAATAACTGACAATGTTTTCAACAAATTTTGTTCTTGATAAAATGTTAACACTCTTTTTTAGATAATACCTAATATAACATATAGGGTGGGAGAAATTTTTATCATTTACCATAAAGAAAACTATGGAAAAATATTAAAACATTCCAGAAGACCTAGAATGTTTTAAGGCAATAAAAAGTTGGAGGTGGACAGAAAAGAACTTATCAATAGTACAAACAGAAAGTAAAAAAAAAGAAAAGATGGAAGGATGGATGGATGGGTAGATAGATGACAGACAGTCAGACAGACAGACAGACAGACAGATAGATATACAGATATATCTAAAAGTGATGCTGGAATTCATTTGGTTCAGCAAGAGCAGAAACAAGTCCAGAACTATTCTTTCTTCATAAAGACTGGCTTGCATTGCTGTCAGCAGACCATGGAGCCAGGCCATGGTTTCCAGGATTTCCACAGGTTAAGAAATCTACCAAAGGAAATGATCTGGGAGCACTGAAGCCAACCTCATATCCCTAATAAACTCTTTTTTCTTAGATAACGTTCCCAGAATCACACAACTTATTTTCCTTCACATTGCAATGACTTTTACATTTGACAGAAAGACACATTGCTCTCGTGGGAAGAGAAAAGAAAGCTAAAAGTCACCAAGTGTCTAGGACATCTAGTTAGTGCAATAGTTCATTTCAATAATACTATCTTGGGAAATAAGTAGCATCCCATCTATAAATCAGGAGTCTGTGCACTCCTCCTAATAATATAACATCCCTATGCTGATTTTAAAAATCAGGCAATATATGAGGTCTTTGGGTTTTCTCTGTGGTGTACAATCTCTCCTGAAAACTAAGTATAAGCCACCTCTTATAGTGGTAAAAATAGATGAATATAGATACTTGGACCAAAAAAAGGTGTGATTCGAGATTTCTCTCATCGATCAACCTTGTTCTTCTGTTTACTCCCAAGGTAAATAAGTTAGAAATAATTAAATATTTTGATGTCCTTAAAATTAAGATGCTATAAGTCCACTGCCAGAATGATGTCCCACAATTTCCACATCTGCTTCAGTTTCTAAATCACAGTTCAGTCACTAATTATAAACCATTTTCTAAAGAACTGGCATTATTTTATTTCCCTGAAGTACATCTTAAGTGCATATTCCAAGTAGATTTTATTTATGAGTGTTTTCAGTGAATAGATAGGTAAAACACTTTATATTTAGATGGCTTTACTTTCTCAATGATTTGACATTATGACAAAATTTAGATGACCTCAAAAAATAATCTGAAGATATTTTAACTTATTTAAAATATGCATTCTCTGTCTTTTCTAGAGCTTTGTCAGAAAAGTCTTCAAAAATACTTAGCTTCGTCTAGCTTCAAATCAAACCAATATAAATAATGGGTAGAATTACTAACCTGCAGGGAATGTCATCCTAAATTTCCTGGTGCTGACTATGTAACCATAAGCATGACTGCTATATTTACTGGAGGCAGTATAGACTGTATAATGTTCCCCCCAAACTCATGTAACTAATGCAATATGATAGCCACTAGGGTGCTACTGTGACGTAAAAGATATGTTACAATTTTATCCAATTCAAACAAGAAAAAAAAAAAGAAAGAATGAAGCAGTCAACTTTAATGTCCCTGCCCTCTAAACAAATACACTGCCTGTTCTACTGAACTTGAAATTCAAGGTTATATACAAGTCATCCTAAAACAAAAATCATTCTGTGACATACACATTATAGCACCAAGATTTGGCCAATTACTTCTAGCCATCTCTCTAAGGGTCTCAGTAGTAGGAAGCCCACGCCTTTCACTCTGAGAAGGCTAGATAAAAATAAGTAGACTCCATGGCTTAGATTTCCAGTTGGCAAAAGACAGAACTAGTCTAAGAGATGCCGTTTCTCTCAGGAAGATGCTGGATGTTGGCATCCAAGCGTTCTGGCTGATCCCGCAGATGTGTTCAGTCATCAGCAGAAAAAGACTCAGTACAAGGAAGCCATGAAGCTTCTGGCAAGAAAGATGAAGAGTGTCACTACTCCCACCTTCTCGACCCGCCCCCCCTTGCCATAATCTCACTGATGTGGAAACTGAGGCCAGGAGCTGTGATTTTCCAAGATCCCAGTCCTTATAGAGCAGGCTTAGAGCTCAGAGCCATCTCCTCCTCCGAACTTCCCAGAGGCCAGGACACTGGTTCTCTCAAATCCTTATATAAAAACTGGGGCTGAGCAACCAGGAACAGTGGACAGGCATACTGCCAGGAGACAGCCAGCACGAAGACCATGGAGGAAAGAAAATGACTCATACGTCGTCCAAAAATGGGAATTCAACTGTTTTCTTTAAACATTACAGTTAGTTTTTAAAACGGAATTAAAATGATAGCCATGTTAAAGAAACAGAATGGGCAAAGCCAGAGAAATATAAATAGCTTGGTGCAAATGTACCTGGTCTTCAGCTAATGTTACAAATACATTATAAACACCAAAGAGTGTCAAAAGCATTTTAAGAAATTGGTCATCCCTTTCCACTTTGTGAGTAATACTTGGGAATGGGATGAAAAAATAATAATGGCCTCTAGGGAAGGTTTAAGGATGAGGTAATTTGCATGTTTCTTCCAGAAAACGTTAAGTGTATCCTTCTCCTCTGCCAGGATAATTTTGAATTTCTGGCATCAAAACTGAAATTCTCTGCAAAAGTTGATCAATCTCCTGTTACCACTTGACATTTTAGTTGGTATAACAGTTTATTCTATGCACTACTAGGATGGAGTTAGTCAGCTACTTAATCTTAATATTTTTATCCAAGGCTTCATTGAAGAAAATCCCAGAATTCTGTGTTGACCAATTTTTGCACAAATTTTCAGATTGTAATTCTTCCAACATTGGGGGCCACAGCAACTCAGCCAAGGAGGGTGACCGTGATGCTTCTCTTGAGAAAACTTGAACAATTTTATTTATTTAAGAAGAGCCTTGCCTTTTTTTTGTTTCCTTCTATCACATAGTATTTTGCCCTTTCTCAGTCATCAAATAAAAATGGAAAACTGCGCATACATGTGTCGACTTCCTTCAGACATGTATCCTAGAATTACACGATGATGCAAGCCTATCTTCAGATGGGTTCCCAAAGTCAAGTTAGTTCATGGCATTTTGATTAAGAAGGTTATCACCATATGTCCCAGCCATCCTGTGCAATCAGAAACTAAGATTTTATATACCAGATTTTATATACCAAATTTAGGATGCTATTGAAGGACCTTCAGAGTTTATATACTTACAATAACCCTGGTCTTCCATTTGGAAATTGAATCCCATGGGAGGTGAGGTGATTTAATCAACTTATAGGTGTCTTCTTTGTATTCATGTAAAAAAAATTTTAAAGGCGTACACTTCAGTACCTCTAGATCTGGAATCCTCAATTCTGGCTCCAGTGCCGTGTTGTGCTGTGGACCAACCCTCGTTGTTCTAACTCCTTCGTCAGAGTCTTCTTGGCTCCCTTCTCTGCTGTCTGTGTCTCACAGGGCTCTTGCTGTTCTTGTCATGGTTCCGGTTCTTGCTCTCCCTGATGTTGATAGGTGGCAGCTGACCTTTTGGACAGTACCTTAGGAATCATGTCTTGCTTTCTAACAATGCTCAATACACCCATGCCCAATTTCTGGGAGTGGAGATTTTGATCAGGCTACCAATGTTGTGCAGAATCACTGAATCAAAATAATATCTCAAAGAGTCTTTGGACCCCCACTGCCCTAAAGAACTGTGATACCCACCAAGTCACATGGAGACTTTTAAGATTAATAAGCTCAATTTATTAATGCAGCCTGTACTTCATTAAAGATGCCTTCAAACTATATTCCATGTCTAATGTCATTTAACTCTTCTCCAGTGGTTATTTCTATTCTAGTATTTCCCTTTTACTGATGAGACTGAGGTCACTGGTATTATGGAATCTAAGGGTTGGCACCAAATCTAAAGCTGTCTGTTCTATCTTGAGTATATAAAGCTCTAAAGTTAATGCTGAGCTACTGTAGCTGACAGGGCCCCTTATCAAGACTTCCAGAGTGAGTCTTGTCTTATTTAACAAAGTTCTATGGAGTCAAGGTAGCAGAGACAGAGGCCAAGACTTATCGAAAAGCAGTTGATCCTTTCTTTTTTTCTTTCATATTTCATTTTTATTTATTTGCAAGCAGAGAAAGAGAGAGCAAGAGAATGGGCACACCAGGGTCTTTAGCCACTGCAAATGTACTCCAGATGCCTGCACCACTTTGTGCATCTGGCTTTATGGGGGCACTCGGGAATCAAACTGGGGCTGCTAAATTTTGAAATCAACTGCCTTAATTGCTAAGCCATCTCTCCAGCCCTTTGTGTTTTTCAGGATACAACGAGAGAGATGTGGCCCATCTAACCTTACCAACCAACCTTAGGCCGATGGATGAGATCCTGACAAGAGAGGAGCCACCACAGTCATATCAGGGAGGATCCATAGGGAACTCAGCAGACAATGAATGATGAACAAGGGACCTATAACCACAGTCATTCAATCAACACAGGATAGGCCAT